>VKKT01000263.1:119246-146534 GCA_008038995.1 Haliotis laevigata
ATACCAAAAGACGTTAAAATATGGTACTTGTTGGTCCCTGCCTGGCGCCCGGCATTAATGGGCACAACAAGGACTCAATTTCATGTCCCCTCTCTCTCTCTGGATCTCTCACCCCGCCCCTCTCTATAACCTACACACACGCATAATTCAATTGATGTAATATCTGTAATCTGTCTGCCTGATTCTGGATGACAGAACAATCCCCTCTGCCCTTGATTAAAAACTGCAATGTCTTTATAGTACATTCAACATTGTCGTTTCACATGACAGACACACATTGCATACACTATGGCTGGCGGATACCAAGAGGGGATGAGTTAATACAATCAGGCAGTCACCTACGCATGATATGTGAATAGGAAATCACGGTACATAAAAAATTCTACGATGAACTTTAATAGTAACATCATATTATACCGGTATTCTTGGCATCTGAAATGGAAAGTACACGCATACTCGTGGTCCTGTGAATAATGACTGATATGTCAACGGCTTTATATTGGATTACCAGCTCCTTCCGCATGGTTGACAATGCTGGGCATTTAGGGATACCATCCTGCAGCGGGCGGGGATCGTACACTGCATTTGAGTTCTGTTGTTCTGACTTACGGCCGGTCGTCAGTTGCATGCATGGACCGTCGGTGACTCGAGTTTCTACGTTGATATTTCATGTGGCATTTGTAGACTACGAACCCTCCTTACGATGCCTAAACTCTGGTGTGAGTTATCTATTTCCGCATTATTTGCAGGAAATAGTTCTGGGAATGTCGTGATGGTCTCGTTGTATATGTCAGTCTAAAACTGCTGTTCCTAGACATGCCGTTAATGTTTATGAAGTGATCGCCAACAACCTGCCGTTTAATTCAGCCATTCAATCTTTTCGCCAGGTCTTAATACCCTGGTGTTAATAAACGTTTCCCATCCAACCTGTCAAGGGCACATGTAGCTCGGCTGACTGAAGAGCTGTAATTTCACTGTACAGAGTTACGCCCCTTAGTTGTGCCAGAATGTTATGAGTCTGGAACTGAGACTCTCGATGATTATTGCTTTTGGTTCCCGTGCCCCCGGGTATCACAAGTGGTTAATGTCGTAATCGTTTCGGGCTTCCTCTCCTACTAAGTTGACCAGCCGTAAAATAGTAGACTTGCTGTTCAAAGGATACCAAAAATAGACTCAATCACAAGCTCATCTACACATGCTCTGAAGTTAGTCAGCTGTCTCATGCATATTCAATGTAGAATCAGCTGAATAAAGTACTAGCGTTGATAATATGGGTATTGACAATGTGAATAACCCAGGTTTATGTTAACAAAAGCCTTATGATCTGTCAAGACTCAGGAGAAGTCAAAGATATAAATTAAGTGTCCACATTATATTGTCCCAGTCCATTGGGTCATTGGTATAAATTTGTCTCAGAACACAATGATATAAGCAACGGAGCATCTCAAACCTACAGGTCTTCAGCTGACGTTTATGTACACTTATGTCAAAGGTAATAAATCTAAACAGGGTAGTAAGGCACTGACTAGTGTTCATAGGTAACCATTTTGCTGTAAATCATATCGTATATTACTGCAATCTTTGCTGTCAATCCACCACAGATCCTGATCATATCAGTTCACATAAGACATAAGTGTCAATTTCGTATCTTTGTATGGTTGAGTTCAATATCACGAGGGGCGATGGGGGCGTCCAGATGTTAAATCATTCGCTCTACACGCCGAAGACCCGGGTTCGTTTCCCACCCTAAGATAATGCGTGAAGCCCATTCCCCGGTGTCCACCGTTTTGATAGTACTGAAATATTGATCAAAACGGAATAAATCAATACTCACTCAGGATATATGTCTGTTTTAGCTTAATGCTTGGTATTAGTTTCTACATATGACCACGTTATGTATGTAAAGGGTATGAGCTACGTGTTAGAGAGAATACATTGTATAATGCTAGATGAAACTTGGTATATAACGTCATATCATTTCTTAGCGTGTTCACCTAGGTGCCAAAGTCTCACCAAGTATCCACCTCACACACTCGCTCCGATAACAAAAGACGTTCAAATAAGGTCTTTCACACAGACCCTGAAGCAAATATACCCAAGAAACCTCACGCAAGTCTAGAAAATATGGCAAGTCTGAATATGAAGAATGTCTCAGGGCTCCTTTTTACTTTATTCTATTTTTAATACTATGAGTTTTTTCTGTAAAATATGTTCATTTCGGAGACTAGTTGTTAGTCTAGAATAAGGTATAACTGCGCTGTTCCACTCAGGGCCACCAAAAGTCTAGTGTACCAATGTAGGGATTCGAACCTCAGACTTCGGCGTGATAAGCGAACACTTCAACATCAAGGCCATAGGAGGTTCAAAGACCTACACATCTTTCTCTTTGTATTCACATAATGCTGGTACAGAGTGTGCAAGGCCTGTCGTGATCACGAATCAAGTGTATTCTATGTAACATTACATGGAAGTGTTAGAGAACAAACATAGTAATTTAGCACACAGCAAGAGTACAATACAGCAGAAGTCGTGCTTGGTTCAACAGGAACTAGACACCCAGTCTTAAACCAGCAGGTAGCGTTCCATCAGCAAATCTTCACTTTCATTTTTCGATTCCCTCGCTTTCTTTTCACTTCAATATTTATTCATCAATACAAGGCCATTCTCCTGCCCGAGTGATGGTCGAGATTGACAATGGGGTAATTTTCAAGCCCAGGTCTCCCGACACGCGATGGCACCGTCACTCTGGGGTTGACATTTCACACACAATGTACGACGCTCGGATTCTCACAGCATAGCGGACAGCTAACCAAACCTGTCCTCACTGATCAGGCGAATTAGTTGCATCGACCAATTGTGTCGTCACAGGGCTATCATGCTCCCCGTTTACAGTTTCTGTGCGCTGGTCGTCGGAATGAGACTAACTTTGAGAACACAAGGCGTTGATTCTTCCTTCTCTTTTCTACAACAGGTTTGTTGATAAATGGGAAGTCCAGCAACACAAGGCCTTAGCCTAACACGTTCCTCATCACGAAGGGGATAACAAGGTACCCCATGTATCTCGACAAAAAGGGTCGGCGTTTAATCTCCTGGCAAAACAGCTTGGATATACCCATCAACGACTTTCAAGAGATAAGGGTAAGTCATATCTTGTTTGTTTGTAAATGTTTTACAGAAACGTCAAAAATGATTTAATATTAAATGATATTTTCATTAAACCATTTGTACCCAATTTAAGTAACATATCGTTTGTAGAATCAGCTTCTAATTGCTAATACATTATATGAAGCAACATACCTAATTAATTCCTTAAATATGGAAAATATGGAAACTGTTTCACCAAACGATCTGTATATTTCATATGTATGTCCATGTTTTCATGACATGTTAAACTGAAACCAGCCAGTGGGAGTTTTTTTTGTTAAATGATAACACATGATACGTCTATCACTAAGTGTACATGCTCTTAAGCCCAAGCCTTCTCAAAACATTAAACATATTTCTCTCTGTCACGAATTATTACAAATATTTTCGTAACAATAAAGCTCCATTTGAAAAGCTATTCAAGTCATTAAATACATAGCATACGCCTGGCGCTTTCTTCTACAATATCATAACATAATAAACAAAGCCTGGGCCCTCAACGGTATTTGTGTCACCACGCGTATCCATGTTAAATTATACCTACCCCCAATGTGCTGAGCATATGCCGATCTTCACCGCGTCTCTATTACGAAAGTTAACCACTGTACAACTTAAACCCCCATGCACCAAAATGTACTACATTTTGGCTGATATGTTATCCGAGGAGGGTGTATGAATTCTGCCTATCAGGTTTGCAACTGAGTTTTTGCCCAATGCTCACCTCGAGTATGGAACGGACCGGCACAAGTGTCCAAGATCATGACCTTTGCATGAATCTGTAGACATGAAAAACTCCAGCGTTTGTATTTCAATAACCGCCCCGCCATCGAAAGATATGTACTAGTATGTACATTTGTAAAGACAGAAATAACTGTAGTTGAAAGGCGAGCGTCGATCGATCAATGTGGTTACTTTCATAAGTGTTTGACAGTCAATATTGAGGGAGTAGCGTGGCCCGACATTCCTTGGAATGGCTTAATTTAGTCTCTTTACGTCATTTGATGAAAGCACGTTTTGCACGTGCGTATGGTTCACAGTGGTGGGTGGAGTTATATAGCTATAATCTCTAACCCGTAAATGAATTCGAGGGTCCTTCACTTTTCAACACAAGAATGCAAGACGCTATTGAGAGCAATAATTTGAATTCTTGTTTGTAACAACATATTTGGGGTATCTATGAAAGTAGATTCGATTGTCCCGTAATCCTTCAACATGTCAGGACAAATGCTGTTAGGAATAAACAAGTCCAAATGCTTTGATCAAAGTGAAATCCTTTAAATGCCCAAGTCAAGTCACGTCTTATGTTGAACCCATCTTTGTGACAAAAAGGCAATAAATTTGACATAAAAGTGTGGAAAATTGTAAAGCCAGACTTTAAGAATGATGACGTCATCCCCTTTGATTCCATGCCATGTTGGTCATATCGTGAAACTCATTATCAGCGTTACAGCCACAGTGGTCCTGTAGAAGGAGTGTTCATACCGAGAGCGGAAAGTCGGTGGTTTCATCCCTGGTTGACTCATACCAAAATGCGTTGAAACGTAGTACTTGTTGTTGCCCAGCCTGCGTACCCTATTTCGTGGGTATGTTCCACATTGATTCTACACCATTATGTTATATGTTAATTCCGCATTCGTCACATTGGATGAAAAATAGAAATGACATCACATTGGTACTTAACCCAGATATTTGATCTAACATACTCATGCATACGAATGCACTGAGAAGTGAAATGACCTGATAAACCAAATTGCATCAAATTGCATTCAACCATGTTTTCTTTGTAACATGTAGCTTACACCCTTTCAGCAAAATATTAATTAGGTCATGATCAATGTCTAACATACCCCAAAGAGACATTTATCGATATTCATGAAATATACAGCATATAGTGAATGAGTATGGTTTTATTCCGCTTAGAGAAATATCCTACCCAGGTGCTGGGCGCCAGTGACTAGGCTTCACACATGCTCCCAGGTTGGGAATCAAACAAAGGTCTTCAGCGTGACGCGCGAGAGCTTTAACCACTAGGCTACCCCACCTCGACTACAGCATAGGAATGCATTGATGATGTATTAGCATCGTCGACATTAAACCAAATACTTTAATGAGGTGTATTAGGTACGTATTATATTAGTGCAAACACACACACACACACACACACACACACACACACACATATTTTAAAGTGCATGTTTATATCCAGCTAACTGGTGTGCTGTTGACAGTGTTGTAATCGATTTTGAGTATAAAAGTAATTATCCCCATCGCCTATTGCGTTGTCAAGTATTAGACTGATTTATTGACAAACTTGTTATTTACACAATCAGGCCTCAATATTATTCATGGACTGTGTGATTTATCGGGAATTATGTCATAAGGTAACGTTTTGTATTATAACAAGAAACGTTGATAAATTGCCTTGAATTTCCTTCCATGGCAAATTTCATGGAAACAGTCTTCTGGATGGCATTCCCCTATTGTACGTCCTGCATTTAATAACTTCGTTTCGTTTTTGTTATGCTGTATCGACATTGTATGCCAAACTTTCGTGTAACCATGCGGAAAAGGTAGTCACATTAATGGCCTATCACCGCAGAGGGTTCGTTTCATGAAGTTTATGATCAACTATGAATAATCAAAGTGTTCTCAAAATTGGTTATGAATAATATCAATAATGATTGTCAGATGGTTTAATGGCATCCTATGCGCAATTTAGGATGTTGACAATAAAGTTATGTGTTACAAATAACATCTGTTGTATGTGGGATCACTCTTTCTCGATAAGGTACAGATTCTATTGGGGAGGTGGGTTAGTCCAGTTGGTAAAGCGTTCGCTCGTCCCGCTGAAGTCCCGGGTTCGTTTCCCCACGTGGCTGCAATGTGTGAAGCCCACTTCTTTTGTCTTCCCTCGTGATAGTGCTGGAATGTTGATAAAAGTGGCGTAAAACTATACTCACTCACTCACTCAGATTCTAGTACTTTGCTTTTGGGGGTTCAGTCCCATCCGGTATTCGAAACCACACTCTGAGAGTTTGGCACCGACGTGAGCTACCTACCCCCCTTACCCCCAAAACGTACGGTACTACTTTGCTGAGGAAGTGCAATCCCAAGTATAAAGTGTTTCATTTGACCACTGTTTAAATGGAATTTTGTATTCATAACTGATGTTTTGTTGAACGATGTTTTCGTCTTCGCCCAGACCCGTGCCCTTGAATAACACGATATTATGGGTAATATTGTCTGTTCAGCAAGTAATTTTATTGTAAAGGAATGTTTGAAACAGTAACGCTTTGTGTTTTTCATAATCATCGATAAAACTGTTACTATTTTCACAAAATACAAAATGTATGAAATACTAGCAACGGATAATGAACACTTGCATTATTTTTGGCCATGTGGCACCAAAGCCTTTTTGTCTTAGATATTAATCCCATTCTTTCATTTATTATTAAGAAAGTATTCAAGCAGGGGGTAACGTAAGGTAATTATCGGGACATTTTGTTATTTTCAAGATTGCAGTGATTTCTGAGGATGAAACGAATTGCTATCCAACAATCAAAATATTCACGGTCAGTGAATGTGAATGAAATTACTTTGATCTAAATTGCAGAATAGTTGAAGGTCATGCAAATCCATTATTAAGTGTACAGGCAATGTTTGCACGGTTGGATGTTTGCACGCAACTGACAACGCTGAGAGTGCATAACAGCGTTATCTGTGACGGCAGGTGCAGGCAAAGACATACAGAGTTAAGACATACAGTGTTAGGTAAACGGTAATCATTGAGAGGACGTTGTGGTTGTCGGCGTTTTGTAACAATGACGTCGTGACGTTACTGCTGTACTATGGGCATAGAACTAACTCCCCATCTGAACATCCGGCTTCAGTGTTGTCCTGATCATATTAAACCCAATCTAAGTATTAGTATCAACTCAATGACGTCAGTCAAGTTCAGGAAAAACACCTGACTTTTATTCACGCTTTATGTAATAACCGCCGTGGGTGGTATCGTCGTTTCATCGTTTCGGAAAGACATATTTCGTGATCATATTTTCAAATCCTGTACAATCGTTTCCTGTGTTTTATCCCAGCAATTGTATACCGGTCTGGTGTATGGCAACGTTTATTCGATTTATGCATGTTGTACAAGGTACTGAAATTGAAAATATGCAAAAATCGTGTCCATAGGTAATTATTGCTGAAACATGAATACATTGCGGCTTTTCCCGAACGTCACAAACATTCCTTGTAAATGAATGAACATCATGTCAGGATTGCTTTGTATTTCCATAATTTAATAACCTGTTGAGACCAGTGTTTGAGCGATATGATAGTCAAGATAAAAACGCTAAGGTCGTCTCTGTGTACATACCAGCGAAACATCCTCTTATGGCCACCAACATCGGACAGAAAGGGCCCTTGACATCAATCTTTTAACTTTCCCTGCTCTTATCGTCCAACCATGTAAGTGCATTTACCTAACGCGCACATATCCTCGTTGTAGAAATGGGCCAACGATTTTCAAGAGGCTCGTTTTTTTAGCCATCGTCGCTTTTTGAAGTTTGAGAAGACGTTCCTTTGAACTAGAATGTCGCACCGCGGGTGTAGGCAACGAGGCAAAGGGCGAGTCTCCTAGACAAGGAGCGAATTCTTCACTCGGTGGTCTCGTTGGGTCGTTTCTCATAGCGAAAACAATGTCTGGTGACTATTTCAGACGTAAATTTATCCTCCCAAAATCATACAAATAAGTTTGATCTCAAAGGATGTGAAACTATACTTAAGCCTCACCTGTCGTCTTCTTTGGTAGAAAGATTAAAGACCTGTTCAATGGATAAGTACTTGATTTAGTCAAGAGGTGACTTATGTTTACGAAGATATTTCAAGTAGTTTTATTTTTTATATCCCGTCATTTAGCCGCCTCCAGAAATTCTTTAGTCACTTGTCCATTTTATGATTTTGGATTCAAAAGGACAGACTCAATCTATGCAGTATAACACGCCATGCAAATAGAGGAGATATGTGTACGTTAAGTTATACAATATATATCTTTGCACAAGACTTTCGCGACGCGCACGAAAACATGTAACAAGATATACTTTAAATTGAGCAAAAAATTGTGTTGATGTGTATCGTTGTAAACGATCAAAATTTTTAACATTTTATTCAGAGTATGCTGGTGAGCGCCCTGAAGAAATACCTGAGATGTCTCCGGTGGTTGAGTCGCTGTGTTCCTTTCTCATTTCAAATTGATTGCTTAAACCACGACATCGACTTCCCCCTGTCTCTGTAGGCAGATTTTATTACAGTTCTTGACGGTGATGTAGTATAGTAATTATGGGTCCTGGCAGGGAAGAATTAATAACATCAGAAGTTGAAAAGTGTTAATCCGCTCTGCTTAAGGAGTATATTATCTTGCAAAGGTAATTCTTCGTACAAACTGATTTATGTACTTTGATTGTCGCTGTACGTCAAATTACATTATATGTATGTGTGCGGTTTGTGCCCATTGGTTTAAATGCTGTCTGATTGTAAGAATTGTGATGTGGCAGCGACTGAAACACATCATATGTTAACATTTTGACGATACTATACTACTGTCCACATTTCATGGGCGGTAAAGGAATTAACCTTGGTAGATAAATGGTATTATTCATTCATTATGAATTAATGTTCTCTTCACCTTTGTTCTGTGAAGTAGTGTGCGGTATTTCCAGCATGTGTGGTTGGTCATGGCTAACCGGTTTCTCTGACTTCGTCAACGTGAAAGACATACTTGCGGTGAGGATGTAACGTACTTGGGTAACGAAATACTTCATCATGGTGATGTGTGAATAGCTTATTACACTACTAGCAACTCGGTATTCAAATGCGAATTACAAATCGTAATTACGTCAAGGATCTACTCAATATTACATAGGCCATAAATATATGTTATCGCACAATTTACAATTTATTATATTCTATCAAAATCAATACGTGATTATCACTTGCCTGTGGCATACTTTAGTCTGTCACAAAATGTACTTTGTATTTTCCGGTACATGACTGACATGACACTCCCTGTTCCTTCGCTCTTCGTTACCTTTTTCCTCAGAAACTGCTATATCCACGTGCTTGTTCCCACCAGTAGTGGGACTAGGATCATATTTTCAGTAATGGCCGCCACGGCAGCCATTTTGAAAACATGCGGTTATCTGAACAACGTGTTACACCTTTGCAGTTGACCATGCTTTGAAATCCTTTCAGAATGCATTTTTTTCAGCATAAGCTACATTATTTCAGTACGCCTGCTGACAGCAACTGGCAGTGGCTGTTTTTGTTTGGCAATAAAGCCATATTCAGGTTACATGGAATCTTCTGACCGTTTGACCGTGCTATCAAATTCTGGATTGCCTAAAAATACTCTAATATTTATAGGTCGTTGTGAAATAGCTTGAATACTGTTGGCTAAATATTTAAACAAACAACAAACAGTAAAAAGACGAAGTTTTCTCAAAAAGGTTTTTGAATTTTGTAAAATGACCGAAGTTTGAAGTATTTGGACAGGTCCATCGTTTATAGCACAGAGAGTTGCTGACGCTGGGGTATTCATTGAACACATGTGACATATTTCCTGACGGCCATCCGCCTCCTGTCCCTGGTATACTCAACAGAGACAGCTAAAACGGAAGTGGCAGACCCTTAAATGCCAGCACACACGAATCAATGTGTGTTTAAATTGTGAGACTCATCGCTGTACATGAACACCGGCAAACGAGATCGCGCTTCCTCTTCCAAAGTGACAGCATAACAAAATAAACAGCAAAAACACTGATCACAGAGCATCTACCTTTGAACTCAACACAGACGCACCACCCTATGACACGTATCCTTAATCCTTCAATATCCGCCCACCCGTTTATACAAGAATTCAGAAATAGTGTAAGGACTCCACAATGTAAACACCAACAGCCAATAAACACGTTTTCTGTTTAATGTTCTTCGTAGGTTAGTTAGTTTATACTCCATATTTGCCGAAGGCATACCGGCGTCTGTTGAGCAACGTTCTCTAAATACTTAATCGGTAGATCAATTTGCATTATGCTAAATTCCAACCCCAAATACACCACCGTTTGTTTGACCCAGATTTAATACATTAAGCGTAATGTAGAATTAGGCTTTCAGTCATTAGGGTGTAAAGATATTTCCAACATACCGCGTATACCAATCCTTACCTGGATTTAGAAAAAATAACATTTTCTTACGAATGTAAATATCAGGTGTATATATTTAGCAAATAACAGGTATAAAGGCGCGTGCTGTTGAAGTTTATTTTTAATGCACTGAAACTCCGCTGTGTAAACTGGAACCTATGCGCCTAATGCAGCAGACGGGTTTACCTAATCCAATGCTTGTAACTCAATATAATAAAAAATGAGCAAGTGATCTCAAATATGATAAACGCTGAAGGGAATATGTGACGTCACAACATTAAGCCGCGAACATGCTGCGCATGTCTGGTGGGCACCACCCCAAATTAGTCACAAATTGGACGTCTCTTAGGCATGAAGTCTGTTCGACTTTGAAACTTGAACATTTTGGTCATGTTAAGGATTAGATTTTATTACGTGCTGCTCGTTTTACTGGTTTTATGAGTATTTCTTTGATACATTCTTGAGTATTTTGCCATGACTGGGATTCGATTACAGTGTGCGGGCATAACTTGATTCATTCTTACACTACAGAACCTGTCCTTTATGTAATACTGTTTCATGATAGCTACTGCGGCTTTGTTATTCGAGTTTGTGTGTACCCAGATAACTAAGATATTCGTCAGAAGAACACTTGGCCTATTATATGAATCTACCGGCCTGAACTTTGTATACATATTTCTTCTTTTAAGCATTAATTGGAATTTACTTTCTTGCTGTAGTCAGTAAATGTAACACATTCTTGCAAATTTACGATGGTGTGTGAAATATTGTTTTATTAAACAGGTTTTATTGAAGCAAATGCATTGCATTAAGCCTTGTGTTCGTCTTTGTGCACAACCAATCCTTTCCTACTCAGTTCTCGTAAAGTGCGCTTGAAAATATTCTGCAAGAATTTTATTAAACCTAACTTCAAAGAACGAAACAAATTTATTTTGTATGTACAGCCGTTTCATCTCAACGCAGAGAGCGGCTAAGTCATAACATCATCAGCGAAACCCTTTCCTTAAGTAATTCAAAAACACAGTGATTGTTTATTTTGCGTCAACCTTAGGTCCCCTTTATAAATATACATGTCTGTAGAGGCGAAAAATCTGTGTTGAAAAGTTAAAAAGAAAAAAAGACCAAAGGAACTGTATGATAATACGCGTGTTTTAAAGGGTTCTCATTGGCAACTTTAAAAGGATGAAAAAATATTTATTTCATTTTGAAGAATAGACAATACTGGGGGGTCTCCAAGCGAGAAACGTGCGATTGTTAGTAGTGAAACTAGAAGCATGATGGTTTATACAATGGCAAAGTGCATGAAGCAAGTACATTGATTCAACATGGAATGCTGGCCTAGTTCTCGCCATTACACGATGCAGCGTCAATGCAGGAGGTGGTACGTGTATACAACGTGGCCCTTTGCCATATAGTCTGTTACGTGAAACTGAAGGGTGAACGATTACACCTATTGTATTGTGGCTGAGGCACCTTCTGCTGCCTTGGCAATGCTGTAAATCTCTACAGGAATTTGGAAATCAACAAATGCCGTTACAGGCGAGGAAACTACTCTGTTTATAAGATTTACATCTCATTGTGAACAGAGTATGAGATTAAATCCTTTAATTCATGGACGGGAACTTTGCACGTGGTGTCCCGGAATTAAGCCTTGGAGAAGGAAATATACGAATGGGCCATTTGGAGATGTTATATGGTTTCAAGCCTGATCTAACCAAATTGCCAAGGTCAATGTTTAAAGTCGTCTTGGGGGCATAGTCTGACAATGCCTCAAATACTCTTTAGATTCAATTGGTTTATGGCTCAGGGCTTCATACAGAATTCGTACAGACATACTTAAGATTAAAATAGGTTGTGCTGAAATGGACATTTTGGAATTGGGAATACTGTGTATAATGAGCTCCCATAGTTCAATCTTTTAACAGGTTCATATGTTTGTGAGATGAGCATTCTGAGAATAGAACATAACATGAGGATGCTGAAATTAAGTTCTTTGATCACGTCGGTGTTCCCGTGACTCGCTGTATAATGTATTTTCAGAACTATGAAGTTATCGATCTTTGCTTTATTTTTATGGGATTATTTGGAGTTATAGGTAGCTATTTTTTTTGCACTGACACATTAAATAGGGCAAAGAAGCATACCGGTAGCATTTCTATACTCAAACCCAACCTATACGAACCAAGGTTTCGTTAATGACCTTCAAGATATTTCGCTCTTTTGAAAGATTGGGCTAACTATTCCAAAGGTGCCTTTCTTTAATTAGCACCATCCCTTTAAGCTATCGTTGTGGAAACTGTCAAATTATACAAATAGTTTTGCCGACTTTGAAAATGTCACAGGCGACGTATCACATGACCTATTTGCACCTGAAGACGCATGCGTAATCATCCAGAAAACGCAATCCTTCACCCCCACAGGGTACGTTTATTTTAGCCTCGTTGTTTCTATCCTCGCCATGGCCATTATGTTAAAATGTGAGGCTCTTTGTATCCAGGCCTATGCCACGTGTCAGAGGAGGCTATTTTTGGGTAATTGCTATGCTGACCCTGGGGACGTAATTATTGTCTACAAGAAGACCATCTTAAATCACACAGCTGTTTGATAACACAAGAATTTTGATGTTAAGCATTCATTACATATGTACACTTGTGATTACACAGCCAGACAGATGAAGTGTGATTTGCTGATGTAGTCGGAAATAATAGCTCCCAGCTATCTTTAATACGCATTTATGTAAGTAAATATCAATATCAAGATGAATATTCTATTTTAATCACTGCTTGAAAGAGAAACGTTTATACTCAAGATCGATGGTGGCTGAACTGCAACAAACATGAAATGATTATTCGATGTGATGTGTTCGAGAATAGTATCAGAGTTGTGTTTTCGACCTTACGTTTCTTTCGAAGACGGGGTGGTGGCGTAGCCTAGTGGTTAAAGTGTTCGCTCGTCACGCCGAAGACCCGGGTTCGATTCTCNACATGGGTACAATGTGTGAAGGCCATTTCTGGTGTCAACCCGCCGTGATATTGCTGGAATATTGCAAAAATCGGGGTAAAACCAAACTCACTCACTCACTCTTTCGAAGACTGTGTTAAGGACTAGAAGTATTTCGATAAATGTATATTTTTTACATACAAATCTTTACCAATTTACTATTTCAATATACTTTCATTTGTCCAGCTGTTTATCTTGCCTAAACAACAATACATTACATCCTGTGTTTCAACAAGGGGAGCTACTCTTGAAGTGACTTTACACTTAAAAAAATAAACCATCACTCTATGATACATTGAAATACAGTTCAAAGCATTGTTGAATAGAACTCACGATTTCATTCAACACAATACACAGTTCATAATCTTATATACCTGACAGGATAGTTTGATTGTAAATGATTACTTCATAGTTCACTGTTTATGATTATTGCACATTAAATCTCACATAATCCCTAGCCACTTTCAGTAGGATATGGTGATAATGTTGGTGAACAACGAGTGACAACTATCATCCAGCAAACGGCACATGTGAATATCTGCATACATACAATATATTATGGTAGGCAACGTTTAATAGTCCATTACACTGAATGCACAGTAATAAAGCATGATGACAGCGGTTGCCCCTACCGAAATAGGATATAATCTTTCCACGACATATTTTCAGTACATACTTGTAGGGACTGTGCTTTATTCTGTGTTGTCTACGTGATGTTGCATTAAACAGTCTCGTAAATCTAGGCTCTGTTTCGAGCTCAGCTGGCACCTTTTCTACTATGTGATTCGAATTCCATGAATACCTATGGAAATTAATTCAGTTTCAATATGAATCCACATGCTTATTTCACAATGAAGCAGCTGATCTCTTTGTTTCGGTTTTTGACATTCTTGAGGTTTCAGTGTTTAGAAGTATGTTTTGAAGATTGATGGCAAATTCCAGCTGTCAAAACTCAATGTTCTATTCAATAGCTGCTATTGGATTGAGCTTGTGGTCAGTTGGACAAATCTACTATCATTTGCTATTGGTGTTTGTCGCGTGTTGTGCTAAGATTCTCTTTGGACAATCCAGCCGACGTACGAATCTGGCACTCACACAATGGACAAATGACACGGTGAATTCTCAGCCAATGGCCATTATCAAAATCATCTAAATCTAGTTTATTTATATGAATTATATACATATAGATGCAAGCCTTTCAAAACCGCAAACCGACATTCCTTTCTCTGAGGGGCCCTCTTTGGGTTTTTAATCTTTAAAGGCAAAATGATCTTAACTCATGTACTTCAGGGTGCTTGTTGCAACACTGGAAACGCCCTGGACAGTTTCAACTTTATGATTGGACATTGGAAAGGAATTCTAGGTGTTCAGTTGTACCAACTGGTCTTATCTGTGATCACTGCATTCATAGGCTCCACGTACAAACAACGCTAAGGTATGTTTCGCAAGGATGAACAGATCATATCATAAGGAGACACAAAGCGTTAGGTTATAACGCCTGTGTAACCGCTTTGATATACATCTTTCAAGAATGAAACAGCCCAACTTTATAGATACATCATACGTACAATATTATAGCATGCAAATTGACACATGTTGTGTATTCAGTGTTAAGCATAACATTGTAAGGAAATGCCTTTGCATGAAAAGAGGATGAACACTTTACAGACACCTCCATATGTGTAAAAGAAAATATTGATATTCAGAGAGTTATGAGGACAAGTCTAAAATATCAGACATAATTTGAATTGAAATTAATATTTAACATATCCCTGACATTCTAAAACAGCCTAATTACATTTATCGGGTTCTATTGCTTATCGGACCCTGAACTGGTTCAAAACATATATTTCTCCAGGAGTAGATCAAACTATGACAACACGAATATCTGATAAGATGTAAGAAACACCTTAAAAGGGCCCCTAGTTGGTTCGCATGAGCGTATTTTGCCGTCGTCAATAGCACGAGTTAAAGCTGTTTCCCATCGACTACAGCTATTGTGAGGGCCCCGCAGAGGTTCACCTCTTGTCGAAGGCACCTATTGGAGTTAGGAGTTGTGGACCTGCCCGGCATACTAAGTAAGCTACAACTATAAGAGCGCGCTTCAGCTTTTCAATGAGAGATTTTCTACATTGCAATTTGTCACGGCATAAAGCTTGAATTTATTTACTCGCACAATGCCATATCCAGGTGAATTTTTAACGCTAATTGCGTTCTCGGCAAAGCTGGAATACTTTCCGCTGCCCGCGGGTTAAGGCACATGCTTCTTCACGCACTGTTGGCAGAGGGTGCTCTGGTATAAACGCACTGTGAGTAAGGTGAAAGATGTTCCCGTGTAAGTGTGGTCCTATTGGATGCTTGCTTGCCCGGCAACGTGCTGACGTTGCGAATTTTCATCCCATTCGTCTTATCATTCTTAAAGGTTATTTCCTTAATCTTGATCTAATGCAGGCAGGCTAACAATAAGTAGCACTTTTGGACACGCTCAACCTTGGGATCAAACCAGAACCTTCCGAGTAGACTCTTTATCCAGTAGTGAGTGAATGAGTATGGTTTTACGCCGCTTTTAGCAATATTCCAGCAATATCACGGCGGNACATGGGTACAATGTGTGAAGGCCATTTCTGGTGTCAACCCGCCGTGATATTGCTGGAATATTGCAAAAATCGGGGTAAAACCAAACTCACTCACTCACTCTTTCGAAGACTGTGTTAAGGACTAGAAGTATTTCGATAAATGTATATTTTTTACATACAAATCTTTACCAATTTACTATTTCAATATACTTTCATTTGTCCAGCTGTTTATCTTGCCTAAACAACAATACATTACATCCTGTGTTTCAACAAGGGGAGCTACTCTTGAAGTGACTTTACACTTAAAAAAATAAACCATCACTCTATGATACATTGAAATACAGTTCAAAGCATTGTTGAATAGAACTCACGATTTCATTCAACACAATACACAGTTCATAATCTTATATACCTGACAGGATAGTTTGATTGTAAATGATTACTTCATAGTTCACTGTTTATGATTATTGCACATTAAATCTCACATAATCCCTAGCCACTTTCAGTAGGATATGGTGATAATGTTGGTGAACAACGAGTGACAACTATCATCCAGCAAACGGCACATGTGAATATCTGCATACATACAATATATTATGGTAGGCAACGTTTAATAGTCCATTACACTGAATGCACAGTAATAAAGCATGATGACAGCGGTTGCCCCTACCGAAATAGGATATAATCTTTCCACGACATATTTTCAGTACATACTTGTAGGGACTGTGCTTTATTCTGTGTTGTCTACGTGATGTTGCATTAAACAGTCTCGTAAATCTAGGCTCTGTTTCGAGCTCAGCTGGCACCTTTTCTACTATGTGATTCGAATTCCATGAATACCTATGGAAATTAATTCAGTTTCAATATGAATCCACATGCTTATTTCACAATGAAGCAGCTGATCTCTTTGTTTCGGTTTTTGACATTCTTGAGGTTTCAGTGTTTAGAAGTATGTTTTGAAGATTGATGGCAAATTCCAGCTGTCAAAACTCAATGTTCTATTCAATAGCTGCTATTGGATTGAGCTTGTGGTCAGTTGGACAAATCTACTATCATTTGCTATTGGTGTTTGTCGCGTGTTGTGCTAAGATTCTCTTTGGACAATCCAGCCGACGTACGAATCTGGCACTCACACAATGGACAAATGACACGGTGAATTCTCAGCCAATGGCCATTATCAAAATCATCTAAATCTAGTTTATTTATATGAATTATATACATATAGATGCAAGCCTTTCAAAACCGCAAACCGACATTCCTTTCTCTGAGGGGCCCTCTTTGGGTTTTTAATCTTTAAAGGCAAAATGATCTTAACTCATGTACTTCAGGGTGCTTGTTGCAACACTGGAAACGCCCTGGACAGTTTCAACTTTATGATTGGACATTGGAAAGGAATTCTAGGTGTTCAGTTGTACCAACTGGTCTTATCTGTGATCACTGCATTCATAGGCTCCACGTACAAACAACGCTAAGGTATGTTTCGCAAGGATGAACAGATCATATCATAAGGAGACACAAAGCGTTAGGTTATAACGCCTGTGTAACCGCTTTGATATACATCTTTCAAGAATGAAACAGCCCAACTTTATAGATACATCATACGTACAATATTATAGCATGCAAATTGACACATGTTGTGTATTCAGTGTTAAGCATAACATTGTAAGGAAATGCCTTTGCATGAAAAGAGGATGAACACTTTACAGACACCTCCATATGTGTAAAAGAAAATATTGATATTCAGAGAGTTATGAGGACAAGTCTAAAATATCAGACATAATTTGAATTGAAATTAATATTTAACATATCCCTGACATTCTAAAACAGCCTAATTACATTTATCGGGTTCTATTGCTTATCGGACCCTGAACTGGTTCAAAACATATATTTCTCCAGGAGTAGATCAAACTATGACAACACGAATATCTGATAAGATGTAAGAAACACCTTAAAAGGGCCCCTAGTTGGTTCGCATGAGCGTATTTTGCCGTCGTCAATAGCACGAGTTAAAGCTGTTTCCCATCGACTACAGCTATTGTGAGGGCCCCGCAGAGGTTCACCTCTTGTCGAAGGCACCTATTGGAGTTAGGAGTTGTGGACCTGCCCGGCATACTAAGTAAGCTACAACTATAAGAGCGCGCTTCAGCTTTTCAATGAGAGATTTTCTACATTGCAATTTGTCACGGCATAAAGCTTGAATTTATTTACTCGCACAATGCCATATCCAGGTGAATTTTTAACGCTAATTGCGTTCTCGGCAAAGCTGGAATACTTTCCGCTGCCCGCGGGTTAAGGCACATGCTTCTTCACGCACTGTTGGCAGAGGGTGCTCTGGTATAAACGCACTGTGAGTAAGGTGAAAGATGTTCCCGTGTAAGTGTGGTCCTATTGGATGCTTGCTTGCCCGGCAACGTGCTGACGTTGCGAATTTTCATCCCATTCGTCTTATCATTCTTAAAGGTTATTTCCTTAATCTTGATCTAATGCAGGCAGGCTAACAATAAGTAGCACTTTTGGACACGCTCAACCTTGGGATCAAACCAGAACCTTCCGAGTAGACTCTTTATCCAGTAGTGAGTGAATGAGTATGGTTTTACGCCGCTTTTAGCAATATTCCAGCAATATCACGGCGGGGGACACCAGAAATGGGCTTCACATATTGCACCCATGTGGAGAATCGAACCCGGGTCTTCAGCGTGTCGAGCAGACGCTTTTAACCATTAGGTTACCCCACCGTCCCTCGTTATCCAGTAAGCTACATAGAGTGATATCATAACAACAGAGCGATGCTCATGCTGTTGACCACTGGGTTGTCTGGTCCAGACTCGATTATTTACATACCGCCATTACACACAATATAGCTGGAATATTGCTGAGTGCGGCGTAAAGCTAAACTCACTCACTCATAGCAACTGAATAAATGCTTGATTTGTGTAGGTATAGTGAGGAAATAAATACAAAATGCAGCTCAAAATTTAATGCATAACAATTAAAAGAGTATACACAGTATACGAGAGACACATGTATTATACGTATATCTTGAAAGTAATCATCTAGGCATATGTGTCCAATCTGATACTGTCTGGGGATATAATGGTCATAGGGTCTCGGTAAGGCATTATGGGTTTAATCCGACCGTTCAAATCAAAGGTTACGCTCGCCGTTTCCTTTAATGTCATTTTCAGCTATTTATTCTCGTTTATTTCTAAATGTGAACTGATTTGACTGTGACTGATTGAAATTAATGAGATTGAAATGTACAATGAAGCGTTTAATGACACAAAGAGAGACACATATGTCAATGAGGTTGTGCGGAACTACACATTCCCCATTCTCAAATGTCAAAGGTTATGTCCGTAATAAGGTGTATTACCCAGGGCAGGTCAAAGGTTAAACTCAAGAATGCGGAATTCGTTAAGCCCTTACGACTCTGTACTTTGTCGAACAAAATTCCTACACATTTAGCTGTAAGGTGAAACGATTGGTTATTTAACAATTAAGAGAACAGGAATAATGTAAAGCCGTGAAAAGGAATGATAAAATCATGTTGTATTGAGGCTTGGAAAGGAATAGCTTTACATATTCATATTTTTGTGTTTACAAAAGTGCGATGTGATGCGACGATGATTACATAAACAGATTACATCACGCTCCATTATACGAGGGGCGGTGGGGTAGCCTAGTGGTTAAAGCGCTCGATCGACACGCCGAAGACCCGGGTTCGATTCCCCCACATGGGTACAATGTGTGAAGCCCATTTCTGGTGTCCCCGCCGTGATATTGCTAAAAGCGGCTTGAAACTTCACTCACTCACTCCAATATATGAAATAAACACTTTATACAGATAATATCTGATTACTAATGTACACTGCTGTCAAAATGAGTTATGTGCAAGTTTTTTGTTCAGATAATATTCAGATTATACTATTAAGTAAGTATTTTATACGAAATCACACCCGTGTGAAGACAATGTTCCAAATTGTGCTACACGTAGCATAGTGAGTTACATGATAGGTCATTGTCCTGTGATAATTCCGAATATATCTCAAATCAGGTAATACCCTCCACGGCGGCGGGGAGTAGTTTGATTGGTGAACGCGTTCGACAGCATGACTACTGTGGTGCCTCATCATTCGGATGGCTTTTCCCAAAGTGTGTTCTCCAGCAGTAAAAGGGTACCAGGAAGAATGAGATGGTAATGTTACTGTTACCCGCCGTATCGCTGTTGTTATTGATAATAGATAATTGTACAAATAAGTGAGTGAGTGAGTTTGGTTTTACGCCGCTTTTATCAATATTCCAGCAATATCACGGCGAGGGACACCAGAAATGGGCTTGGTATAAATGACTGAACACTTATATGGTCATAGTTACGCATTTAATGACGTAAATTATGACTGTTCTTCGAGGTGTTGTGCGCATGACAGCACAAGACTGTTTCTCAATAGCCATGGCGTGCGTTATGAAGTATTATAAAACCACGTGGTAACGTTTCTCTCTCAAAATACTGAAAACACTCATTATACCTGTCTTATGTATATAAATGCAGTCGGTACTGTCATATTTATGCGCGCAATGTAAAACTAACCCTCCTGTGTATAAATATCGCTTCGATTGCTGATATACGTCTGAAAATGAATGCATGGCTTGATTCTTTGAACAGACCCGTCTGCTATATACGAGACAACGTCCTCTCAAACCCCACAAGAATGTTATATGTAATATCACAAGATGAAGTTTATTTAACATTCCTCCTTAAGGGTGTTCTTTGGATATGGTAATATCAACCACGGAATTAGATTGTGATCGACCCTGTATTACCCAAAATAATCCCCATGCAGCACACGTAAACAAATCTAATTATAAAACAACTTTCCCCCGAATGCCGATTTGACATGGCCAATCTGGTCACGTCAGAACAGTCTCGGATAGTAGGAAACGGCAAGTGCTGTGATATCATAGCTATCTGAGTCGTCGCTGTTTGCGTTTTCTTCTATCTCAAGTAGCCTTGGATCAATAACAGCGGGATGATGCCACAGCATATTCCGGTCTTGTTTAACAATCATTACAATTTGTCTCGCTCGACTGTACCAAGATAGCCCCAAGATCTGTCATAAAATTTACACATATTTCAGTTGTCGTTATTTATTTTACCGTCTCGCTAGCCCGTCTGTCTCCATTTCATTAGATAACATTGACATACCACAATGAAAATTAAATCATGCCCATGAATTTCCCTGAAGTTTCAAACCCTGACTTTTGATATTACAAGAAGCGGGTCTTATTTGCACCAGCTTACTTAACACTGAGCCTAAGGTTAGACACACTTCTTTCGTCCCGACGGTGTGGAGATGAGTGAACCTCACCGCCGCGATCCGACAAATGATAATCCAAATCCAATATTTTTACCATTTTAATAGGGAAGTATGTTGATGATAGGATTAGATTTGAAAGGTAAGCTTATCCTGTCCATCTTTGGAACGCTACGTAGACCAATACGGACGACATTTCTCCATTAATTGCAAGAAAATTGAAATCTTGCCTTAGTGGAGCTCTTTACTATTGAAAGAGTCTCCTAGGGCTGAAATGCCCGCCGTTTTGTCAAGATCTAAAAGTCACGATTCTAGAGTGAGTCCGTCTCGCCTGTATTAAAGGGAAGGGGATTCAGTGCTTTAATTAAGTGGTTATAGAGGTTGGTACTTTGGGCGAAGGTTTCATGTCAATATGACTGAATCGATCGGAAAGATAAGCCCGAAGCTCACATAGAAGTATCCTCTAGACATTTGAGAAGCAGAAATAACTCTTCGGACCTTTGTGAATGAATGACGAACTCTTCATTTGTATGGGAGACCTGTGGCAGATCGGGAAGTTTCGTTTAAATTATTTAAACTGTTATGTCTTGAGTGTTCCATGGTATTTGGATAGCAAAAGACTCTTTTTGTACGTTGCAATGCATAATATTTTTCAAATTATGTGAACTTGACTCGCAATTGTATTTATTTTTGTTTGAACTTTCAACAGCATGACGTCCATTAAATAGGCCTGCTACTGTTAGGAGGCATGTGTGATCACGTTACCTGGTGGATATGAATTTCGGTCAAGTTACCTCCCCTAGTCGTGTCAGGAGCAACTGGTCGAGGATATCCGAATACCAGATGGTTCTTTGTCAAACAAGTGCATATTGGCGCATATCACCAAATGTAAAGGTCCACCACATTGCTAACTTCGGGATTTCCTCCCACGTTCAGCTTATCAGAAATCATATTGAAGCCCCGGAAAATCCATGTCACATATATGAATTAGTTATCAGATTAGCAATAGAGTATCCTGTTTCAAAAGAGAACATCAAATAACCGTGTCTTCATTTCAACAAGTTGAAAAACAAGGTTGTCCTTTTAAGTTCAAATCTCATAGAGTATAGAAAAGTTAGTCCTTGTTAGCTTAAATGTTAACTGAGGACACCAAATAAGCATGTTCCCTTTTCTTTAAGTTCAAAAACTTAGTCAGTTTTTAGTTCAAAGTTTATAGAAAAGGTAAGCCTTTTTAGCTCAAATGTTCACGGACAGGTGACAAGGACACCAAATAATCATGTCCCCCTTTTCTCCAAGTTATAAAAAAGTCAGTTTAGTTCAAATCTCCAAGTTTAAAGAAAAGGTAGTCCTTGTTAGCTGAAATGTTAACGGACAGGTGACGAGGACATAAAATAATCATGTCTTCTTTCCTCCAAATGTAAAGAAAAGACAGTTCTTGTTAGCTGAAATGTTACCTGAGGACACCATATGTCCCCCTTTTCTCCAAGTTATAAGAAAGTCAGTTTAGTTCAAATCTCCAAGTTTAAAGAAAAGGTAGTCCTTGGTAGCTCAATTGTTAACGGACAGGTGACGAGGACATACAATAATCATGTCTTCTTTTCTCCAAATTTCTATAAAAGGCAGTTCTTGTTAGCTGAAATGTTACCTGACGGAGACACAACAAACCCTGTGGACATCCATCGGTGGGTGCATGTTTCATCACGACAAATATGTCTCTATACATCACAAGTAGGCTTTCGTGGTCACCGATTGAAATCATACACCTCACTTCCAAATATTTGATGAGCTGATACTGGGGATGTATCGTGAAAGTCATATTCCTCGAGGATTGCTGAGGTGTTTGTGGACAATACAGTTGGATTATACGCTACCTGCTCAGGCATAATAATCACCACAATTACTATTGGGTAACGTGATAGGACAGTTTTCCTCTTCCTGACCTCTGCTCAAGCACAACCTGAGAGACTTTGGGTTATTTCGAGGTGATCGCGTATCTTCGTACTACAGGGAAAACCCTTTCAGATAAGACTTGTAAAAAGAACAACACTTTGGCCAAAATTACCTTGTCATACGGTATATAATGTGCTCTGTTAGTCTCTTTAGTGTCTAAAATGATTTCAAATACGGTGTAAGTATTTGACTCTATTGAATTGTCGTACTGAATGAGTATAATTGTACACCGCTTCAACACTATTCCAGAATATCACGGCTGGAGACACCATAAATGGGTTTCGTGTATTGTACCGATGTGGTGTCGAACCCGGGTCTTCGGCGTGACGAGCGATCGCTTTGGCCACAAGGCTACCCCACAGTCACTTTAATTACCGTACGAACTGTTTATTTTTTATAATGACTTTAATTGGGATAGGGAACTGAGGATCGTTGTGTGTGCGTCATTCCATCCGTAACATGCAGCACACTACCACGGCGTCACGTTCCATCACACGGTGTATTAAAGGAGCAATGTGATATATAATCACCACATGAATTGTGCACGTGCTGTTGTACCCGATTATACACCATACAACAAACGAAGGATTAGTTCTTTTCATTTATATAAAAATTAATGACATACATTTTGACTATAGACGTCATAAGGATACATTCCGCCTCTTTTCATTCTTGCATAGCTGACATAACTTATTTAGTTTTATTGCAATGCTGCTTTGCACACGTAAAAATATACTTGTTTGTGCTGTATGAAAGGAATAACAACACTTAATGCAGGTTTATGAGTTTCCCCTTCTCCTTCCCTTAGGGTTAGCGAGGTACATGATCTTATAGGTGATACTGAGATGTCAAAATACAGTTGTTAGTGCCTTTTGACTGCGTTGGGATACATGATAAGTCACATGATTAAGTAAATATTTTCCTCTTGGCCACTGCTCTGTCATGAAACATTCAATGTTTCGGTGTTCATGCTTGAATCGGTTGTAATTGTTACTGAAGATATTTGCTATACCTGTCACATTGTTTATGCACGTGGGTGTAGTGCAAGGTGATCGTTTATGCATTATGGTTTTGAGCAAAAAACACCAACTAATTATATACTAGTAATCAAAATACAAAGTTCAGAGTGATATATTGATAAAGAATGAATTAATAAATGAACATAGGGTTATATTTCCTTGTATGTATACCTGGTATGTAGTCCTGGTTAGTTCAAACAGAGAGTCCACACAGCGGTAGACCTAATTATTCGGGTATCATACTTACAGTAACATCCGATAACATCTTGGTCTGCCGCCCTCCTTTGTGTTATCTCTATCGTGACAGGGGACGTGATTGAGATGACTTGGCAATATCAGTGTCTAATGATTCAGCAAAGGCTAACAAACTATAAGTATTTCCACAAGTACTAAATATACTTATGTTGTCACTGTGGCAAATGGTTGAAATTTCACAATTACGTCCGTGTACTTATGACATATTCATACAGTACATTTAAAAAGAGGAGAATGAAACATTCAGTGATAATGGTATGATCTTATGACAAATAATGTAACAACCCTACTTGAATGATCATTTCATTCATACCTATTGCCCAACCCGTGTTTGTTGAAGCGTTTTTTGACAGCCTACTCTCCAGTTTTGACATAATTTGTTTACACGAAGTGCAGAAAGACATATTCCACACAATGGCATATTGTACTGTCTGAAATTCCTTATGAATACCTCATGTATGATTTGTATAAATTCAAAGTAAATTAGGCCCTCGACAGAAATATGTTTTCCAAATATTTCATAGTAAAGTCAAATGTCCAAAAAGTTTGCACTTTGCAAGCAATTACAACTTTACGCATAAAGTGATATATAGATCATTTTTGACATGTCAAATTCATAATGAATTTGCCCCGGGCTTTTAAAGTTGCATTTCTAAACTACTGAAAGCAGCAGTGGTACATTTTTATTGAATTTCTCTAGACCCTAATATGGGTCAGTGTTTAATGACGTGTAGAAGCCATTTTTCCGACTGTGTTGGTGACGTTCTATCACATCCCGTTTGTAAGGTTTTTGAAAGATGTGCCTAGGTCCAACTGCTCGAGTGCTTTCCAGCCTTTGGCGTAAAGAGAAGTGTCGCGACAAATGTTGATTTAGTTATCCAACCCCTGAAACATATTCATGACACAAGTGTTAAGAGAAACCTCTTTTCGATCGTTTTAACCTCTGTGATAGCACATATGAAATTGGAAGACAAATGCTTTCACGCTGATTGCACAAGCATAAACGAAGCATCTCGTCTAACCATGCCTACCTATTTTAGAAGTCAAGAGGCACATTAAGTACACTGTGCTTGGATCATCTAGGGGTTATGACTTTGCCTTAAATAGTCCCCTGTTTCTGTTCTTATCAAGCTTAATAACAAGACATGCTTGTGCTCGTCATGAAGGTGAGAACTGAGGTGCCGTCCAAAGCTGTATGTGGTAACAACAATATTGTCACGATCATTTATTCATGACCATGGCGTCTAAGATTTATGATCTTCGACAAATTGCATGGAATACTCTTTACCTTATTTGTGTAAGGAAACCCTGGAGAATGCTACCATTAACGCATTTTTTGATACCCAATATGTCTTCAATGAAGGATTTATTTGTGTTTTATGCTTAGATTTCAATGGCCACTTTGTGAACAATGCGGTCTGCAAATGATATATGGCTTGAAGTTGGCATTGTGGTTGTTATTGTTTATATATTTAGGATGCCTTAAGCATATTATATTCGTATAAAACACCGTTTTTGTTCCTCCGATTCATGTCAGTTGGTATAGGTTAGATGACGTTAATATGACATTCATGTGTTTAGAGTTGTATATATGTTAAACATGTGTCCGAGTCAATGCAGGCCCTTTGCTAACACAATGGTAGTGACAAGCAATGGCCTTACATGGTATATCTCGTGAGCAGGGAGCACTCCATGAACCAATCTACATATGATTTAAAACACATCACATGTGAGAAGTCGTCAGTGTATCAAAGGACAGATAAAAAACTCTCAAGCACAACATATTCCCAATGTCAGACCAAGACCATTATGTTTTAAACACAAAAGAGTTTGCCAATACGGTTTATGAACTGCACATTAACTTCATGTGTAGGCCTGGTATAAGGGTATATCCAACCAAGATGTATGTACATGTCTTTCCCATGTTGTACATAGCCCTCATAGCATGTTATCAGCAGTAATTGATAGACAATTCTCTGTTGATAGCCCTAACGCTTGTGTTGTATTGCCAGAAGACCAGTGTCATTATCAACTGAGTGATTGCATTTAGCGGTGTCTCGCTTCAACTCCATTCCTCGGTGTTGTGAACAGGGGGAGATATACTGGACAGATAGTGTATACTATTGTTGACTCTAGGGCCGTGGCCTTGTCTGGACACTGTTTACCTGATGTGGGGTCAGTATGCTGTTTTTCGTATATATGTGGTACAAAATGTCATATTTGTGATAGACATTTATGTGTGTAGAAATACGGTTGGGAGGTATGTGGTCAAGAAGTCTTTTGACCTGACCTGTGTCATATTTGTTAGCGTCCACTTCAATGTTTGGAGGTTGGATTAAGTATGCTTTCAGTGGCGAGTTATTTCATGCCTGGTTAGGTTTTCATGCTGCCCGTCAACTCGTATGTGACCTCGATTGGCTGACAGTGTGTACTGATGTTTACTATGAAGTCAAATGTAATCAATACCTAGTTATAGATATAAAACAACTGAGCGTTCTGTGGGATACATCGTGACGTCAAGTGGGGGTTTGAAGATGTCACCAATGAAATTTGTAACCTGGAGGTGAAAGTGCCCCCTTGTTTAAAATGTATTTTAGGTGGCGTTGGGAAACAATTATATCAATTGCTCTTCAGCCCACACATTCCATTTTCACTAACAAACTTGTCTTTTTTCGGGAAACGCTAACTATCCCCATAACGCCTATTTGGCTTCTGAGCCAAACACCATTGCCCTGTTTGGAAACACTATAGTCCCGTTTCACAGTTTAGATAGAAACAAATACTCCGGTATGAGGGCGGAATGCAGATACGTATTAGTGTGATGATGATGATGATG
>VKKT01000263.1:254842-265959 GCA_008038995.1 Haliotis laevigata
CCAAGTCAGCGAGCCTGACCACCCGATCCCGTTAGTCGCCTCTTACGACATGCATGGGTTGCAGAAAATCCATTCTAACCCGGACCGTCTCGGATCCCGTCAGCGGTGAAGAACATTTCAAAGGTCAGAATGATACTGTATACACAAAAACGGAACAGGGAACGTTCTGTCAAACGACGATGAGGACACAACGCTGTTTCTAACACGCCAAGTGGCATGGACGGGTGATGTTTTCTCTCAAGGCGGGTGATAGTCGTTGTATGACAACCAACATCTAAATTGGAAAATCACATACGCGATGTAGACATTCACTGATAAACTGAAGAGAGCGGGCTCTCTGCCCTCGGTGTTTGGACCCCTTAGCATGTTAGGATGAGGAAACAGAAGCGACCTTGGCTAGTGCTATGAACCTACAAGGACATGTTGTTATTCATATCTTTCTCATGGGAGTATACAACTTTGTTCCAACAAATATATACGCTTTCAGGGGGATCCTTAGACTAACAACTAGTCTCTGAAATGAAAATATTTTACTGAAAAAAGTTCATAGTGAAAAAACATATAATATAATGAAAAGGAGCCCTGAGACTTTCTTCATTTTCAGGAAATCTAGACTTGCCACATTTTGTAGACTTGCGTGGGTCTGTACGACAGACTAGGGGATCCTTTACTACGCCATCTGTAGCAACACGCTTGGTTTTGCGCACGTCTTGAAAGATATATTGTGCATTATCTAACCACGATTTATGTACTTGATCATCCAGAATAATGATAATCAGCGTTATTAACATTACATAAAACATGCATGTGGTGCCTCATTACGTAACAAACAAGTGGCTATATACATGTTTGGTTATGAATGTTGCATGGATTTAGCTAGGCATAAATTACTGACCAATAATAAACATTGATATCTAGCGATAAATGATACACATTAACATGTAATGGCTTGTGATTCACACTGGCATGCAGTGACCCAATGATGCACATTAGCATGCAGTGACCAATGATGTACATTAGCATGCAGTGACCAATGATGTGCATTAGCATACAGTGACCAATGATGTACATTAGCATGTAGTGACCAATGATGTGCATTAGCAAACAGTGACCAATGATGTACATTAGCATGTAGTGACCAATGATGTACATTAGCATGTAGTGACCCAACGATGTACATTAGCATGCAGAGACCCAACGATGTACATTAGCATGCAGAGACCAATGATGCACATTAGGATGGAGTGACCAATGATGAACATTACCATGCAGTGACCAATGATGCACATTAGCATGCAGTGACCAATGATGCACATTGGCATGCAGTGACCAATGATGCACATTAGCATGCAGTGACCCAGTGATGTACATTAGCATGCATTGACCAGTGATGCACATTAGCCTGTAGTTACCAATGATGCACATTAGCATGCAGTGACCAATGATGCGCATTAGCATGCAGTGACCAAATGATGCACATTAGGATGGAGTGACCAGTGATGCACATTAGCATGCAGTGACCAAATGATGCACATTAGCATGCAGTGACCAGTGATGTACATTAGCATGCAGTGACCAGTGATGTAAATTAGCATGCAGCGACCAGTGATGCACAAAAGCATGCAGTGACCCAATGATGCACATTAGCTATGCAGTGACCAGTGATGCACCTTAGCATGCAGTGACCAATGATGCACATTAGAATGGAGTGACCAATGATGCACTTTAACATCCAGTGACCAATGATGCACATTAGCATACAATGACCAAAAACTCCCGTACCAATGTCTTTGTTAGTTAACCGAGTGATCTTCATGGACGATCAAAGAGTTAAACCTGAAATAAATATGTTTACTAGCCCAGTAGAAAACCTTGAATTCAAAGTAACGGGAAAAGGGAAAAAGCATATCTTGTGTCCAACATGTCACTGTTCATGTGAGGCATTGCTGATAAGGCATAGTATGTTTAAACTCACGATCACAATATCACACAGATGCAGATGAACGCACAATCTCACTCTGTCGTGCACTGGTTTCTCTTTTCCTTTCATATTCAACGTTAAGGCTTAATTCTGAGAAATAGATGTCTGTAGCCCTGTTTCTGTTATCCATTCACATAATATTCACTGCTGTTTTGCCATATATATGTGTCCAGTAAAATCGACTCCCTGGCATTGTCTTTATATTTTT
This sequence comes from Haliotis laevigata, assembly GCA_008038995.1. NCBI lineage: Eukaryota > Metazoa > Mollusca > Gastropoda > Lepetellida > Haliotidae > Haliotis > Haliotis laevigata. The sequence continues at coordinate 257,032 of VKKT01000263.1, forward strand.
CATAAAGATGTAAGGGCTTCAACTTGTGGCCCACCCCCAGTAAACTCACAACTCTTCAACAATGATTTCATAAAATAGTTACAAGCCAATTAATTAATGTTTATTGTGATAGTAGATATACTTAATAAGCGTCAATTGAGTTAATTAATGATTTGATTAGTGATTAATCAAATGCATATATGTAGGAATCTCTCGGTTTTACAAACAATTGTTTCATGTAATATGCAGCTGATGCCATATTAAGCATGCATATTGGCACTTATTATGATTTCTTCATTCTGGTAAGCATTCTGCAGTGTGCAGCTGATGGTATATAAGGGCGTTGGTCGTCTCTCAACATTCAGTCAGCTCCTTTCAACATCCGTTACGACTTTGGTAAGTTGATCTTTTTGCTTGTTCTTTTTGCAAATATATCGGTTTTCCAGAGGGGTGAATGAGTTTAGTATCAGGCCTTTCTAAACGGTATTCCAGTCATTTCACAATAGGGATTTTAGAGGTAGAATTCATATGTTGGGGAATCGAACCCGAGTTTTAACCGTGACATGGTCTATGTTGCACCGTTGCCGAACGGGGGGTTTCAGATTGTAGATATCTTCTTATCAGTAATAAGGACTGATTAGACAAATGACTACAGGGAATGGAAAGAACTTGCTGTGTTCATCCTATTCCTGTTATGCAAACAAAGGTTCGGTCAAGTTCTAAAATTTTGCGGGTCAAAACAGTGTTTGTTTTAGCCATCGGTCGGTATCGGTATCGTGGGCTCACAGTCTCGGTGTCGCGGGCTCACAGTATTGGTATCGCGGGCTCACAGTATCGGTGTCGCGGGCACAGTTTTGTTATCGTGGGCTCACAGTATCGGTGTCGCGGGCTCACAGTATTGGCATCGTGGGCTCACAGTATCGGTGTCGCGGGCTCACAGTATCGGTGTCGCGGGCTCACAGTATTGGTATCGTGGGCTCACAGTATCGGTATCGCGGGCTCACAGTATCGGTATCGTGGGCTCACAGTATCGGTGTCGCGGACTCACAGTACTGGCATCGTGGGCTCACAGTATCGGTGTCGCGGGCTCACAGTATCGGTATCGTGGGCTCACAGTATCGGTGTCGCGGGCTCACAGTATCGGTGTCGCGGGCTCGAAGTATTGGTATCGTTGGCTCACAGTATCGGTGTCGCGGTGTCACAGTATCGGTATCGCGGGCTCACAGTATCGGTATCGCGGGCTCAAAGTATCGTTACCGCGGGCTCACCGTTTTGGTAGCTCACAGAATCGGTTTCGCGGGCTCACAGTATCGGTATCTTGGGCTCACAGTATCGGTGTCGCGGGCTCACAGTATCGGTATCGCGGGCTCACAGTGTATCGGTATCGGGGACATATGTGCAGTACAATATGCCTAAACACGTCAACAAAAAGGAACCAAACGATCTTTATAATGTTGCTGTACAACATATCCACCCGAGAAGATCCGGGTAAGAATTGGTCTTCAGAAACCCATGTTTGGCTAAAGAGGAGACTAAAGACATCATGTGATCATGCCCCGATTTCTCGAATTCAGCTGTTTCAAATTGTCAAACTCAGTTTGAAATTTGAGTAAAAACTTAAGTTTGTTTCGAGAAATCGGGCCCAGGCTCTCTGATTCGGTCATCGTATCTCAGTAGCGAAGATCGATGCTCGTGATTTTGATTACAGGGTTGTCTAGTCCAGACTCCATCATTTACAGACCGCCGTGAGTGTGGCGTTACACAGCAGACAATTAATCACAAAAAGAGCATTTATTTTTTTGTGAAACAACTAAAACATAACAAAATCCATGGTGAGAAGGCCCAAATCTAATTGAATGGTTCCCTTCGCCATTGTAGGGAACATCGACTGGATATGCACGCTTTCTAGCTATACATTCATATTATAAAATACACGCTGCTTAAAATGGTTAACACACGAGTAACAAACACAATGGAGTAAAATGCAAGTGCTTCTTAAACGAAATAGTCACATTGATGGTGTATGCACATATATCGTTGATAAAACATTGAGATAGAACTGACACATATGCCCTGATACGATGTTGACTCATTGCCGATGCATTTTGTCGATCTATTACTAACATGGCTGACATATATTGACACACTGTCGATCTATTACTAACTTTGCTGACATATTTGACGTGCTGATGCCTACAGGGTCAAAGCATGTTACAAGCTCTGTTTCTTTCTGAATCTTAAACAGTTCCACAAGGCAGTTCCACATCAGCCATGAAAGTCCTCGTGTTTTGCGCCATAGTGGCTCTGGCAGTTGCCGAAAACCTTTCTCCTGAGCTTCAGCAAACAGCTTTAGCATCGATGAACGAAATCAGGAAGGCCAATGACGAACCTGACTTGGTAAGTAGTATACAGATAAACGAGATCAATACTTTTAAGAGGAGAATGACTGTGCTTTGTGAATTGCATAGTATTGGTGAGACAGTCATACTTTATGCAAAGGATTAGTTGTTTTGCGACCCAACTGGCTCTTATTTCTTTTGAATGACATGAATCCATTTAAGAACTGCGTCTCTCGTCTAAAGGCCAAATAAAAACGGACAATTAACCCGACAGAAAGGTGCAGCGTTTCTCCGAGCAAGGTTGCGTTCGTCAGATGTGCCGTATTCCTAAGATATATGATGAATCTGAGATTTACCTTGATTATGATTCTCGGTTTGTCACGATGTATGATGACTTCGGTAAAATGATAATATCTTTCTTAAGAGTGTTTTCCATGCAGGGGTGACGTGCTGTCTTGTAACTGAAATATTATCCAAAGGATCGTTAAACGCAATTACATTGTTACATGCCTTTTAACTGTCACTGTGGTTTACTTACTAAAACGCCAGAAGCATGGTGGCATAGGGTTAACGTCGCTTCTAACTGACGAGTATAGCAGTGTATCATGGCGTTTCAGCTCAAAGTAAAAGACAGAACACAATGGAGTACAATTTGAACCTTCGACCTGCTTATCTTGGTTGCTAAATACAACCACCGGGTACATACAAATCACCCACACCTCAGCCTAAAAAAAAGAAAATATATGATTGATTGGGCGGTTGTTTAACGCCGCACTCAGCAATAGTCAAGCTATATGGCAATATATCTGTAAATAATCGAGTCTGGACCAGACAATCCAGTGATCAACAGCATCAGCATCGATCTATGCAATTGGGAACGGATGACATGTGTCAACCAAGTCAGTGAGCCTGACCACCCGATCCCGTTAGTCGCCTCTTACGACAAGCATGGGTTATTGAAGACTAATTCTACCCCGGGTCTTTACGGGTAGAAAATATATGAAGACACATTCTTTATTGATTCTATGTTAGTCAATCAGCAGCGTCAACTGTGATGACGACCGAGTGTGTGTTGTATCAGGTCTGGGATGAGTTCGACATGAGAGAAGCAGATGGCATTACTGAGAGCTGTGTGAACCAGGAGATGCCTCAGGTCACATCCGCCATCTTCTCACATGGAACCGATGCGGATGACGCCATCACCAAAGCCATTGCTACGTGGAATGATAGCCCTTCTGCTCTGAAAGAGGTAACAATAAATCATTGTGTTGGTCAAGAATGTGTACATTAATCACCCTCCCAATTTAAAATACATATATAGAAAATACTACACGAGGTCTCATTACATACGAACGATTGTCCTTTCTATGGTATAGACCGAGCGAAAACGAGGTCAGAAACCATAGGAAGATCACGAGCTTCGTATAATTCGTGTGTAACGAGACAGAGTGTGGAATTTTATTTATTACCCACGTCTTTCTGCATAAATTGACAAAATAGCGTATTCTTGGAAAATTTATGCTTTCAAACCGAAACCGGTTTCATGAAGAGGCTGCCCTTTGCACTTCTTTTGACATTTTTGAATATGCGCAATTGAATATAGTTCTTATCTGTTTAGGAAGACAAACCATGTGGAAACGCTTTAAAATCATAATAACACCAAACAGAAGCTTCAAAGGACGCAAATATTTCTCGTCATAGAATATTCTAAGATGCTTTGCTAAAAGATCCAAGCCGCCGACAGTACTTTATCAGATGATAAAATACACTTTTTGCACGTCAATAGAACAGCGCGCCAGTTAGCCCTGAACGAGGATTGTTAATTTAGGTCACCTACACCATCGCTTTTCTGTTTGCTTTCTGCCTTAGATTTATCGTCGTTAAATATTTAAATTTGTTATCTTAGAAAAGAAATACAGTTCGCTCTACCCCCATGTATATTGTAGTAAAGTAACTTTTCCCCTGAACTATTATAACGTGTATTATAAGTTGTAGAATGAATGAATCCATGTGTTTGTTATGAATGAGAAAGTAGTTCGGTCACAACTGCATCTAACTGAGATGTCATCGGTAATCCAATCAAATCGTTAAAATGTCAGGTCAAGTCGTTACGGCACAGGTCAACGCGATACGACACTCATGTTACGTACGAGATTAGTATGCAATTACCAATACGTTGACCACGTGGTAATAATAATTAATATTAACCGGAAACTACACTCAAGATGTGAAAGATAGTTTAATCTTCTGGGACGTTCCCGAAACACTAAGGACAGTGAATGAATAACTTCGTTTCCTGGTGGAAAATGGTATAATGTCATTTACATGAACGGCTTGGTGGATATATTTGGCAATAATGGTAGTTTATATAGAAACATCTCCATGATAACAATAAAGCAAAGATCCCCCTTATCTTATTGATTGTTAGATTACTAGACGCACATTTCATACACGTGAATCTCCAACTATATACAGTTGTTTAAGCTACCATTTTCTCTGTTGTGACTTTAAGTTCATATTTGTGCTAGTGACAATAAAATATAATAAAAACAATTCAGATACCTTCTTGCCTGAGCCAACAAAATGACCAATGATTTGCGCGTGAAAACTTGGGAAGAAATAGTACCAGGTTCTCTTCCGAGACCACAGGGAGAACTGTGACATGAGATGGCCCAGGCTTCATTGCTTAAAAAGGGCTCCCTCAATCTCTCTGTGTACATGTATTCCATCCTTACTTCCCAGATCACCAGCATCGCTACCCGAGTGGGGTGCTCCATGCAGAAATCGTGTCCAATGGTTGGTGGCGAAGCTGAACCAGTATACGTGGCCTGTAAATTCTGTAAGTACCTATTTTAAACATTTCATTACTTATGTTTGTAGTTGATCGTGTAGATGGTGGTACTGCCGGTTGTAACACTAGCATGAAATGTGTCAGTGAGGAGACCGATCAGCGGATTGTACGATGCCTCAGTTACCAATTCGTCGACTGAAAACCAGTTCTTAGTCACTTAAACCTAATTTGGAGATAATGGACTCCACACATTCAAATCGAATTTTCTCATTATTTATTGAACATTGTCTAATCAAGTTTACACATAAGGAGAAAAACAATGATCTTAAGCATTCTAAACCTCACTTTGGACAGATTGCATCGGCAAGTGTTCCAAGTGCAGATTCTAAGAGAAAAAAAACCCTTAATACTGATATAATTGAACCATAACTATTTCTTGGTGGTGTCTACAATGAATATCAACCTATATACATCAAACTGACTACACACAATGTTTCTCGTTTCCCATCATGGGCTTTGTTGAGTAAAGTACACATTTTCTGTTCATGAAGAAATCTGAATAGTTAAAAGAGCAAAACTTTTCTTGACAACGGCTGGTTCGTATGCAGGATAGTCCTGCATATAATGTATAATTGCACGTGTGAAATACATAGAGCCAACATTTTGAAGTCAGCGGTGTCTGTGAAAAATTCAAATAGTACAGTTATCCTTGAAGTTTCTATTTAAGTATGGTTAAAATTGCTCATAAGGTTTGCATTGGACACGGAAGTCGGGTGCACCTGTACTGTACCGTAATTCAAAATGCGTAAACTCTATTCACAGGATGTTTGGAGTCATATCCCGAGCAGTGTTAAGAAATATTAAAATTAAAACAATCTTGACATATTTTGATTACATTGTACACACCTTGGTCGATCTTAGCTAATGTTGACAGATATGCGCGCCTGTTTCATAGTATAATCAAAACAAGAACAAAATCCCATGGGTTCTCGCTAACTGTTTGTGTGGTTGTTCTATTTCAGCTTAACCAAATTGGCAGGGACGCACCAGACTCGACCAGCCAATCCATAACCATGGGCTGATCGTTTCTAACATGACAAATAAAATCTGCAAACACTCGCCACAGTTTGTCTTTCCATCAGGTTTTGCCTGTTGTTAGGGAATCCATAAGTATTGAGAAAACGGAACTAATACCATTTCTTTTTGTTTGATTGTTGTTTAAAGAATAAGCCGCCTCCGTGGTGTAGTGGTTAGAGCATCCGCCCGGAGAGCGGAAGGTCGCGGGTTCGATCCCGGACCGCGTCGTACCAAAAGACGGTAAAATATGGTACTTGTTGGTTCCTGCCTTAATGGGTGTAGAACACGGACTGGTCGGCTCAGAGTCAGTATAATGTGTCTGAGTGGGGTATTCATGCTGAACTGCGGCACGGTATCTCAGTGGGCTAGCACTTTAAAACCAGCTTAAGTCTGGGCTAGTACAAGCAGCCACACATACATATACACACGCATGCACGTCGCCATATGAGTGAGAAATATTCTTAAGTATTACGTTAAACCCCATTTCACCTCACCTGTTTAAAGCAATACTACACCTGCATGACGCCTGTCTTTAAGTTATCAAGTCTTACGACAAGTATGGGATGCTGCAGACCGATAATCACTGCTCACTACATTGCTAACAACACGTCGAAAGACACATTTGTATGAATTCCTGCAGAAAAGAAAGGCGATTGTACGATTACGTGTATGCAATGACTGACTGACTGAGTTTGGTTTTACTCCGCTTTTAGCAATATTCCAGCAATATCACGGAGGGGGACACCAGAAATGGGCTTCACTCTTTGTACCCATGTGGGGATTCGAACCCGTGTCTTAGGCGTGACGAGCCAACGCTTTAACCACTAGGCTACCCCACCGCCCCTGTATGCAGTGAACATGTGCTTATGAATCACCATCAAATAGCGATGATACCAGTTTGTTCACGAAAAGGTTACTGTGCTCGGCTCTACCGATAAAAACATCTCATAAAAACATAAACAACACATGTCTGAGCAATGAATATGTGTTTTATTATGATATTCAGTTTCGAATACGATCGCCACCGTCAAATGTTTAATGTGAAATGTGTTGTACTAAAGGATTTCATTATGTTGGTTATGACCTGTTAACAAAGTTGAGGGTCGGCGGGGTAGCCTAATTGTTAAAGCGTTGGCTTGTCACGCCGAAGACCCAGGTTCGAATCCCCACATGGGTACAATGTGTGAAGCCCATTTCTGTGTCCCCCGCCGTGATTTTGCTGGAATATTGCTGAAATTGGCGTAAAGTCAAACTCAGTCAGTCAGTCAGTCAGTTAACAGAGTTCCGAACTGGTGTCATATGGCTTCTTGCATCCCAGATTGATTATTTTTACCATCTACCTGTCATATCTAAAGTATGTATATTGTACTGGTTGAACAATAACAAAGGTTGTTGTCAGTTGCAGAGTGAGTAAGTTTAGTTTTACGCCGCACTCAGCAATGTTTCAGCTATATGGCGGTGGTCTGTAAATAATCACATCTGGACCAGACAATCCAGTGATCAACATCATGAACATCAATCTCCGAAACTGGGATACGATGACATGTGTCAGCCAAGTCAGCGAGCCTGACCACCTGGTGCCGTTAGTTGCCTATTGCGACAATCATGCGTTGCTGAAGACCAATAATTTATTCTAACCCGGATCGTCATGGGTTAGACGGTAATAATTGTACAAATGAGGTCTTTGAGGAAAAGTAATACAGTAGACAAGTAAGTGTCATCCAGAGCAAGTTTTCGCCTCGATGTATACGCAGGGATGAGGAAGAAGCCAATATTGGAAATGGTGTCGACACTGAATATATTGAAACGAACAAGGAAACACCAAACAACGTCTAATAGACTCCCGATTGACTTTGAAACAAAACCATATAGCGTACGGATGTTTTCCAATTATCTGCGCCTCAAAATACACGTCTCCACCTACACATGCCTTATACTGTTTGGCGTTGAGAAGAGTCATAAGAGTTCGGCGGAATGACACGACTTTGAAGTATCACGGGATTATTTAAGGAATTACGTCCAAGAAAATGAGTGTAATCCTTCCCAAATGAATGAAATGTCAGGATTATGTCAAATGGGTCAGATGATGCGGAATTCAAAGCTTCGTTGTGATTATTCTATATACTACCTCAAAGAAAATGAAGAAAACACAAGAGGAAACATCAGTTCATCCAATATTTTTTACGACATATCCAAAACAATGGACTTTCCTTTATGAAATATCGATGACATCATCTCTGCGACAATGCATTGGCATCTGGTATTTGTGACAGTACTGTTCATATGACATCAGCTTGCTCAGGGCCTCTTCACAAACAATAACACATTAAATAAGTGACAATTAATTCTTTGAATTAAAAGTGATAAACATAAGGGAGATATATCGATGTCAACTTATATATCATAACGTACTGGGTATATGTGTAGTCTTTCATATTACTTAATTCATTGAATGACTAAGCATATCAGCTGCTTCATGGGGGAGTGCACATAACATATACATGATGAGGGAGTAAGCATACAATATACATGATGAAGGGGTAAGCATAACATATACATGATGAAGGGGAAAGCATAACATATACATGATGAAGGAGTGCGCATAACATAAACATGATGAAGGAGTGCGCATAACATATACATGATGAGGGAGTAAGCATACAATATACATGATGAAGGAGTAAGCATAACATATACATGATGAAGGGGAAAGCATAACATATACATGATGAAGGAGTGCGC
>VKKT01000264.1:21476-33480 GCA_008038995.1 Haliotis laevigata
GTGTCTGAGTGGGGTATTCATGCTTCACTGCGGCATGATATCTCAGTGGGCTAGAACTATAACACCAGCTTCAGTCTGGGCTAGTACAAGCAGCCGCGCATACACATACACACGCATGCACGTCGTCATATGAGCGAAATATTCTCAAGCCAGTTTCACCTCACCTCACCTCACCTAGGCTACCCAACTGTCCCTTGTCTTGAACGAGAAGGTAATTTGTGTGTTGCATGTCAATTAATAAAGAAGGATACAGCTGCAGGCGTTATATTTTTATGCTTGTCACAGAAAATGCAGAAAAACAATATTTTCCATGCCAATAAATAGGCTTACTTTTTCCTGCAGTGACCTAACACGGAGAGCCATGGGCTTGGAGCTGATGTAGTGATTCAGAAATGATGTTGAGGCTGTTGAACTCTTTTAATCTCAGGACTGGTATTGTGATTATTTCCAAAGACCGAGGTGGAATTCATCGTTAGGTCCTATTTTTGCCATCCGAGGGTTAATTGTGTCAGGATTGTGTTACACCGTTGAAAAAAGGCATGTAATGAACTTGGAGGACTCTAGGCACTGTCGTTGTACAATGTCCGTGTCAAGATGCACCGTGTTCCAGAATGTCGTTAATGATGTAGCACAATGTCCGTGTCAAGATGTTGCTGTGGCTGCTTCAGAGGCTGGTTAGGCTGGGGCACAGATTGTATATTGTTTAACGCCGTACTCAGCAATATCATACATTTGGAACTCACTCACTCACTCCAGATATATGACGGCGTTCTGTAAATAATTGAGTCTGGACCAAACAATACTGTGATTAACATCAAGAGCATTGATCTACGCAGTTGAGATACGATAACATGCAAGAACTTGGTCTGCGAACCTTGGTCTGCGAACTTGGGCTTCTCATGGCGCTTGCGTTCGATTCTATGACCCTTGACCAACCTGGAAGAAGCACTTTGACCAGGTATAATCCAAGTTAACTATCACTGACTATTGTCACAACACGTTTACTCACTGACGTCATACTTGGGTTGACTTTCGCACTTCCACCGAGCTTCGGTGCACGTGTACCGAGGAGCATAAAACCTTTATTGACTAGTGATGATATTTGTGATATGAGAAAAACACCCGAACAAACAAATAAACAAACTAACCCTGAGATGATGCACTCTGGTATGCAGCCTCACCCTAAGCAAGCCTTCTGCAAAGACCAAAATAGCAATTTAACATTGAAAATGTTACAAGAACCAATCAAACCACATTAAATCCATCAATCATTCACGATCAGTTTTGTCTTTCGTTGAAAATCGAGTTATACATCAAGCGCAGACTTTGTTTGATAAAGGCTGACAATTTCTTGTTCGCCATTTGGTCCACTCTCGTTAAAGGAGGTGGCAACATCTTTAATAGGCAATATATCGCAATGTTGAAGCTGATATTTAAAGTATGTCACGGGTAGCCATTTGATGGGGGTGTTTGGGGTATTTTCGTTGTTCTTGTGTTACGACAAAACACTTCCAAGACGTGGCATGAATTATGTGAGCAGGGACGAAGCTCAGACGTAAGTATCTATGAGCAGAGCGGAGTTTCAAAGTGAAACGCAGGTGAAAGTTATCAAATTTCAATTTCATTAACTGTCACTTACGCAATTAATCTTTTCCCAATTCCACAAAGCGAAACTATGGAATCCTAGAAGGGACTGCCACGTTGTCGCCCTCACAAACACAAGCTCAAAGTGGCAAAATGAACCAGAGAGCGACAATGCGACAACGCGACACTTTGACCATCTGTCGCATTGTCAAGCATTTTACGACATTTTTACTCATCTGAGATGGGGCGACAATGTGACGTATTTGAACCTTGAAAATAGTCGCATTGTCGCCCTTTGGATACATAAAAAAAATTAGTCAAAGCGCGACAATGCGACAAATGACGAAATGTCGCGTTGTCGCACTTTGGTTGATTTTGCCACTTTTTGCTTGTTTTTGTGACAATGTCCCTGCTAGGATTCCATAGAAACCTCCAGGTCAATAACTCACCAGCTGCTTGTCTGGATTGTCTGGTCCAGACTCGATTATTTTACAGACCGCCGCCGTATAATTGGAATATTACTGATTGCGGCGTAAAACTATACTCACTCAGCCACGTCATGGCTACCACTCTGTACCACACATAGCCACAACACTGCGCTCAATTGGTTACAGTGCTGTAACATATTGTTTACAGTGTTAATACAACGCTGAAACAGGACCATTTCTCATGAAACCCGGCTATCTTCATCCACGGTGCTCTTAGATAATGTTCACCTTCCACATTGTCTCAGCTGTTTAATCAATGCCTATGGTTCAATTCCGCATTCCATCCTGCCTCCAAGATGGCCATTCCACGTTTTTGCATTCCCCCAGGGTTTAATCCCGACCCATGTTCAAGAGGTGTCTAGGACAATAGCTACTAGGGTTAAGTATAACAAGAGGGTCGTGTTTAGCATACAATGGCTAAGTGGAAATGTCCCCAATGGACTGCTTTTTTAAACAGTTTTCTCGAAAACAGACAAACGTTGGATTTTTTCAAGGCATAATCTTGGGGGTCCTTTTGTGATGACCTAAGGCCTAATGGGTGTATTTGACAGACAAGGAAACAAACAAAGATTGATATCGCTGCTCAGGAAACGAAATTGTTTTCTGCAAGCTGTTTCCAATCACCAGCGTCTGGCTACGTGGGTCAACTGTCGTAAACAGTTACCAGTTTCACATTCTGTCTCGCACTGGGTTCGTTATGGATGTGATTAACAATCTGATGTCACTTAAAACATGTCCTCACAGCCACCGAAATGTCACGTTGACCTACTGGAGACACTCTGTCAGGGGAACACAAACAAGGTTGGCTTTTGGCTTAGTTTGTTGTTTAACGCCGCACTCAGCAATCTTTTAGCTGGATGGTAGTATGGTGACCTGACTTCCGTTGCTAGCGATCTCTAGCCACTTTTTATCTCGCATCGTTAATTGTAAGTATATATACTGAGGGAAGAAAATAAGGGATCACATGAAAGCACACGTGTTCCTTTATATTTTTCCAAGGTTTCCTCACAAGTTTTGTATCGAATAGTTTGTTAAGAAACATGGAAAAAAAGAAAGGAACTCTTGTGCTTTCTTGTGATCCCTTATTTTTTTTCCCTGGGTATATTTCAATTTTCTGTCATCTAGTTTTAACAAATCTGTGTTAATCTAGTAATTATACTGTCCTTCGTTGACAGGGTTTTATAAATTACATGTGTTTAGCATGAATTTGGAACTAGTTTTAGTCACGATATGACTGAACTATTGCCGATGTGACATACAATCTTAACTCACTCACTCACTCCAGCTATATGGCGGCGGTCTGTAAATAATTAGGCTCGGAAAGCAAAGGCTTCACAACGACATAACATTTCAGCACTTACAATGAGCTTTGTACTTAAATGTTAAAAAAAGTGTGTATTTTCTAACATTTTATTAACTCAATCTGAAATTGCGTCTGGATTTTTAGTCCATCCCAGTTCTATTTCGTTGTACCCCGTGAAACCAGGGTAAGACGAATATTCAAAACATGTCATACTGTCAACGTATTTGGGTACCTTTGCTGGTGCAGACAAGCTTGATTCTCGGTGATGTGGACCTGATTCCCTTTACGACCGTAATGACTTTCTGATTCACTGTCGAATTTCTTTGATGGATTAAAACTTGTGACGTATGACGTTATTTAGGCAGAATATCAAAAATCCTCATTATTTCCCCTGGCCAATGGAATGATGCTTGAAATAGGCTCCGATGATTGTGTCTTGATGACCTTCGCACCACTGCCTGATTGTTCCCTACGGGTACCTACAGCGGCAGGTTTAATCACACGCAGGCGGTGAGAAAGCCAGAATTATTAATGTTTCTTTGAAGATAAGCTTACTGTTGAGAAGAGGGAAAGATATGTGGGTTGTGGTTTAGTGCAATTATTTGGTTCTACCTCTCGGCGCTTTCTTAAAACGAGTCTTGTTTCTCAAGCAGGGGTCAGATTGGATGGGGATGAAGCATTGCGACTGTTCCCGTGTTAAAGAACTGCAGCACTTGGGAACACCATTATAACGCTATATTAGACAAGCGGAATAGTGAGGCGGCGCATGAAACAACAATCTGTACTCAGTGCTGCGGGCGAAATTTTTCACCAATCTGCAGAGACTTTTCATTGTATTGATACGCTACAAAGTTTTCAGATTGATATTTTTCGTGTCTCATATAAACACTACTGGTGATTCTATTTGCAAATAAATCGATAACAAGCAAAGCCATGTTAATGACCTAGCTTTGTAATATAATAGGGATAAGTTTGGATTGCAAACCTAACCCCTCATTTCTAACCCCCTCCCCTCATCCACCTTACCCGCTTACAACACCGTGGTTTTTGTCCATTACGCCTTTTGTTAATTTGCGAATTATGTCGCAGAAATTGTGCAGAAGAATTGAAATTGAAATTCATCATATTCTTTCATCTCGAGAAGAATCTTTCTAACCGTCTCAATGTCATAATGTAAAAAGTTCAGGAATTTCGAAACATTATAAACCTTGCATCCGTGTAACGTTAGATTTGAGAGAAATTGGAGTGTCCACACTATTACTACTACAGTGCGTCCTGTTGAAACCTAGGTATACAGAGCGGCAAAACAGTTCCATACTTATAACAAAACAACTACCTAAAGGAAGATCCATTGCAAGATTCCAAATATACTGACCCACAAAAGAAACGTCGCCTTTCAAAACCAAATGCAAAATTTTGTTCCTACAAGGTGGTGTTTGTATGTTGTTTATGATTGTCACGTTTTGTTAACATGTTTTTCAATCCAAATTGAAAGTTATTACCAACATCAGTGTGTTTTCTGAAGAAAAAGCATATCGACCAAACCCACCGAAAAAGGCAGACATGGTAAAGGGTTCTGTATTACATTCGTGAAAATGAAAATGCACGTGCATGTCGTGGCAACCATACCAATGAGAGCGAGTCCCAAACTCGCCTGAAATCATATTTGTTTTCACACAATCACCATGCCACGACTTACGAGAGATCAGACGAACCAACTCTTGGAACGGTTGCAAGTTGCCCAGATTGCAAAGAGGGTAGCCAATATTCTTACGTTAGGAAAATCTGCCGACTGTAGGAGTGGTATCAGGTCACTGATAGCATCCACGACGGTCCACGACGGTCCACGGAGTAACATCACAACGTCAAGACCGACAGATTGTGCGCAACCATATGGAGGATCGCCTCCCCAGAGTGACGGAAACAGCACATCAGACCTTTGGGACTCACAACAGACCCATCAGTGCCGATACAATGCGTCGACGTTTAGGCGGAAGGGACCTCTGCCGCCACAGACCATACCGTAGTCCTGTCCTCACCGCTCAACCGGCTGCAATGAACAACTCAGCATCGAAATTGGCGTTATCGACAATAGAGATATGTGCTTTTATCTCATGAAAGCCGATAGTGTGTTTTGACAGTCGATGGCAGAGTGAGAGTATGATGAAGGCGTGGGGAACTGTTTTCCAATGAGTGTATTGTTGAAAGAGACTCGTGGGGTGGTCCAAGCATCATGGTGTGGGGTGCAATCGGCCTGAACCAGTTCGTTGACACCGTGGTATTCCAGAATCTTGGTCCAGGATGAGGACATGACGTAACAGCTGCTCGCTATATTGACCCAAGTCATAAGACCCAACGTTGTACCACATGCTCGTGCCCACACTGCCGGAGCAAGATTGGGCTTGTTAAGACAACATGGCATCCAAACCCTACAATAGCCTACACTCAGTCCGGATTGAAATCCAATAGAACACCTTTGGGACGAGATTCAAAGAAGATTGAATGACCTCCAACCAAGGCCGACAACTGCGGTTGGACTCGATCAGGCTTTTTGCAAATTATGGACCCAAGTGTCGATGGCCTTCATCAACCGGCTAATTCATTTCATGTACAGACGATGCAACGCTTTCATCGATGCCGATGGAGGCCAAACACAATACTGACTTTGGGGTATCTGAATGCTACCATTTTTGGTGATTTTGTTTGTGTGAACTCTAAATGTAATTCCCAAAAATGTGTTAACCATAATTGTCAAGTTTGAACTCAATCCTCCATTTGGATTGTTAATTACAGTGAGTTAAAGTGTGTGCTTTACGAAACCGCTATCGGTGCGACATTTCTTTTGTGGTTCAGTACATATGACATAGATTTTAATCGCTATCAGATACTGACGATAGCTGAGTGAAACATACAAACACATGCGAAGGTAAGGCAATTGTGTGCCTGCGAAAAAGACCCCCAAGAAACCAATGAAAAGAACAAACACACATAAACACGGAAACATTTCATTTAAGTCAAAATAGGAAGTGAATAGCACTGAATATTTGATGCAGTCCACACGTCCAAATAACTTTGTAAAATAAAAACCGAAATTTGACAATAAATAGCTACCTAAATTTATGAAATTTTATTCCTAGCACTGAAAACTTTACATCAATTTGAAAAGATATCATTAATCGGAACCTTTCAAAGTTCCACTCAGACAAACTAACATTGAGCTTGAAACATTTCCGAAACAACGACAAATAGGAAGAAGAATAAAATGGCTCAAACAACGCCCTTCAAAGAGTGATTCCGGCAGTTATCTTTGACCAGCAATACCGGGATGTATCTACAAAAGTTAATCAGTCTGCCCGTAAGTCTTCTCAATTGCCTCGATCAAAAATGAAGGACGCTGGTTTCTATTCTGGCAACTTCAACAGACCCGTCAAGTTGCCGCGGTGTCGGTTTCCTGAGCCTTTGTCGCTGAGGCTAGCCTTGTGCAGGCCAGACCTTGGTGAAGACGGATGTGGATCTAGACTCTTCACTGCAAAGGCTTCAGCAATTAGGCGGAACAATGGCGTTCTGTTCGAAACCCTCTACAATTGACAGTGTCATGAATTAGTTTGACAGTTGTTTCCTGGCTGTGCTTGTGATTTAACTCCTTGTGTACACGTCTGAAGGCCATTTAGTATCCGTGCCTGAAGCGGATGTGTAATTGTTAACGCCTGAATAATAAATGTTTATGACCGAGACGTACTCATAAATCCGGATACGTGTGTCCAATGGTCGCGTGCATGTTCGTGGGGTCGTATATTCAACCCTTAAATTAAGAAATATACACTTTGGTTTAGGTGGAGTCAATTTTTACGAAACATCTCTACTTACGATGTTATATATATATGGGTCATGTCCTCATGGAGACCAGAGTTGTACCCCTTTTTCGTGTGTGGAGTTTCTGTTTATGGGTTCGAATCCCACGTACGTCCTGACAGTTGTTTGTGTTTAACTTCCCCACGATTCCAATTCCGATGCGATCGGGTCCCGACCGATGAAGGGATTCCTTGGGATCATATATTGATATCTTCGATGGATCGTTGGTTTTGTGAAGTAGTGTTTTCTGGGAGAACGGAGGTCAGATCATGAGCGCTCTGGTGATGGCATCAGTGAGCAATGGAGAGTGAGTGAGTGAGATTGGCCGATCTACTTTTGTGAAAATGTTAGACATTGAGTTGGTTGATTGTTCAAATGGGTCAACGCGGATTTTGATCGACGTGAGTACATGTGTATGACTTTGTGGTTTCAGTTGGACTGAATGGGTAGGGTTGATGAATGTGATGGGTCGATGGTTGAGTTGGTGAGTGTAATGGGAAGATGGTTGTGTTGATGAGTGAAATGGGAAGATGGTGGAGTTGGTGAGTGTAGTATCGGTTCCCAATTGCGCAGATTGATGCTCATGTTGTTGATCACTGGACTATCTGGTCTAGACTCGATTATTTACAGACCGGCGCCATATAGTTGGAATATTGCTGAGTGCGGCGTAAAACTAAACTCACTCACTCACAACGTACGTAGTAACTGTTAGCTGGACATGGCTCTGAGTATTGGCGAACACTGTGATATCAGCTGCCGAAAGTTTCCTGAACAAAAAAAGTTAGTAGGGCGGGCAAACCAGGAACCTTAGAGCAATAAGTCAATAAACGATGACACGAGTACTATATTTAATATTAAAGAGCAACGTCCTCCATGATATCGTCCAACGTCCGTGTGATTTACGACATTGCTGCATGATACACGAAGTCATACTTCCATAAACAGAATCTCGCCGGAACCGATTTCTCTCCAGTCAACCTGTTGTACGGCTTCATCTTGGTGATATATGGTCAAGTATTGTATAAAACTATTGGTACTCCGACGGCAGGTATAGTTGCAGCGGCAAGATCTGGCTGACAGAACCTACGGTAAGACCATGTACGACATTTTTCAAAACTGGTTATTTGTATCACAGGCATATCCGATAGATCTTGAACATTGACAATGGTGAGTGAGTAAGTATGATGTTAGCAATATTCCAGCAACATCACGGCCGTGTGTTATTATGGTAAGCTATGTGAAGAGTTGCCTATTTCACAAGTTTTAGATAAAAGGTTTGTTTATGTGCTAATTGTTTTACGCCGCACTCACCAATATTCCAGCTATATGACGGCAGTATGTAAATGTTCAAGTCTGGACCAGACAATCAAGTGATGGAGAGCATGAGCATCGCTATACCTGCCTCTTATATTTGTTGCTGTAGACTAATTCTAACGGATGTCAGTTAGGGAACATGAGCGGACTGGCGCATAGTGGAGGCAGTGTACGTATTAGTAGACAGCGCCCAGTCGAAGCGTGAACATATTTTTGTATAGTTCCGATAATGACGAGCGTCTTCTATAATCACATGAACATTATGTTATGACTTTATCAATTATGACATAAATAAGCACAAAGGTTTTACATCCAAATAATTTCTACATCCCGTCTCAATGAAAGTCTGAAGAGAAATATGTGACGGTATCAAGATGAACTACTGAAAATGTCTGTGTCTCTGCCCTTGTCATCTTAAAAACAACAACAATAAGTCCGTGTCAGTCAAACTTGTAATTAAATCAAATTTACATAAAACTTTTAATTAATTCAAATTTAATATAAGCTAATTCACATTACTTCAAATACTCAATGTTAACAAAGTCTACCAACATGTTTCTGAACTGAACAGGGGCGGTGGGGTAGCCTAGTGGTTAAGGTGTTCGCTCGTCACGCCGTAGACCCGGGTTCGATTCCCCCCATGGGTCCAAATGCTGATAAATTGCTGAAAGCGGCGTAAAACTTAACTCACTCACTCTGAACTGAACGGTCCGCATGTTTGTGAGTGAGTGAGTTTGGTTTTACAACGCTCTTAGCAATATTCCAGCAATATCACGGCGGCTGACACCAGAGATGGGATTCACACACTGTACCCTGCGGCGTGACGAGCGAACGCTTTAACCACTTGGCTACCCCACTGTCCCCGTATGTTTGTGAACTGAACTAGTGAAATATGATCGCGTCATCGAGGGATGTGAAATTACTCCAGACGCGTGAGCTATTCTATTTATTACGTACTGCCTTTTTTGTTTAATTGGATTTAAACATTGAAATGCGAGAAATTTCGATTAACGGTAAACCAAATACTATTCACTTATTTGTTCAGGCACACAGATAAATAGTTCGATATTCGAAAATAAATAAAAAAATCGAGACAACACATATTAGTATCAGTTGCTATCTTTATATTTAATGTCATTGTACGAAAAAGATCAGCAGTTATAAGAACGCCCTTCAGCCGTTCATTTTGGTGTTAATGTTAACGTCAAAACTCGGTGCAGGAATACATTAGTTCTAATACCACAAACAAACATGGCGTCCCGATAGGAAGGGAAGAGCGTGATTGAGAAAAAATCAGTCAGCATAAATACAAGTATTGACCGTTTCCAATCGTATGAAATAAAGTCACTTGTACATAAATGTTACTTTTGAACACAACCATCTCGTAACTCAAGGGTTCTGAACAGAGATGAGCTCGGACGAAGCGAGGCGTGGACTACACAACATAGCGAGGGACAGTCACTGACAGTCACACTCACTGAGTGCAGTTGGACTGAACGACTAAGCAATCAGCTGATCATTGCGAGTTTTCTGTTCTGGATATTGGTCATCCGATGCCCAAGGTTGCTGACCTAATCCGTTTTATCGAAATGGCAGAGTATGAAATAAGCCAAAAATCAAGCCAGACATCAGGGCTGGTAACTTCAATATGTTACCACCCAAAAATGAATTTAACCAGACCAAATAAGGTGAATTTACTCAGATGTATGGAACATCTGAAATGTTTACCAGACCAGCTGTATATTTAGACCGTCCGTCAGAAATCTAGACCGTCTCGGGCGGTCGGACGGGCCTTACTTCATACACTGGAAATGGATATGTTTAGCATTGCCAGTTATTGTGTTGTCTAACAGGATAATAGACAGAAAACTTTGTCGAGCCATGAAGCAGTAAAGTGACATTTCTGTCACTGCGGTGAAAATATCACTCTTCTCAAATTAAATATACATAAGGAAAAAAGTTAAGCACCCCAGTATTTTTTCAGAAGTTTCATGAACTGGCAACAATTGTGGTTTTATTTAAGAAGTAATGTTAAAAAACTTACTGGTGTTTGAGAACCTTCACATTCGACTGTGTGGGAACATAATCTAAACAGCGCCACATTATGTTTGTAATTCATAGCATGACTTTACAAAACAACTGATTTTGTGATGGGAAAGTATACCCTTCACAAGTATGGCCCTGCAAATGAAAACAGACAACAAAATGTGTTCAATGACACTGAAAAGCGTAATTTCACCCATATGCTTCACAACGGAACTGTTTTAAGTGAATATCTCGTGTATCCACCTTGTGCACTGATGACAGCTTCCACCCTGTGTCGCATGCCACCAGTATACTTCCTTAAAAAATACCCCAAAATGGGGGCAAATACCAGGGCCATGAGCATGCACTAGTTGCGTGGGTATGTGCGCTATATAAATATCCTATAATAATTATTTCTTGTACGGTCAAATTCCGCCATTCCTGATGTAAGGCAGCTTCCAACTGTTGAAGAATTTGCCAAGGAGGATCATAGGCGTGTACTCGTCGACCAATGAGGTCCTAAATATGCTCCAAAGGGTTGAGGTCAGGTCATGGTGACCTGTCCACAGCATTGCCATAGGCGGATCCAGAGGGGGTGGGGGCGGTGCAGGGGTGCGCACCCTCCTTTTGTCTTGAAAGTTTATTAAATGACCATTGAAACTCTGGTGAAAATGAAGTGTGCACCCCCCTTTTCTCAATAGTGTGCACCCCCTTTCTCAAAAAGCTGATTCCGACCCTGATTGGCCACAAGAATAGACGTCACAGCAAGAGCTGGGTGAGGGAAGGGATGGTTCGAGCGACGTAGGGAATGACGATGTTGCCGTAGTGTGCATTACTGCTGCTGCTGACACAGTGCCCCTAGAGGTTTGATTGGAATCTTACATGGTCTAAAACCCCAACTACATCGAGCCTCTGATTTTGTGTTATTTGTGACCCGTAACATGC
This sequence comes from Haliotis laevigata, assembly GCA_008038995.1. Classification (NCBI taxonomy): domain Eukaryota; kingdom Metazoa; phylum Mollusca; class Gastropoda; order Lepetellida; family Haliotidae; genus Haliotis; species Haliotis laevigata. The sequence goes on from VKKT01000264.1 coordinate 32,988, forward strand.
ATGTGCTGGGAGTCTGATTACACACATCTCCGTTATGTGTGACGTTAATTTGACGTTACAACATAAAACACCCCATTGACTTGCTCTCTTATAGGTAGTCAAGTCAAGTCAAGTATTTTTTATTCAGTATGTAGGCCACAAGCCCATATACAACATACATACATTTGTTTACAAATATAGATACACTTTAAAGGACATACATGTCAATAATACACGTGTTATTTGTTCAAACAGATTTCTTGTCAGTATAAATATRATATTTAATATAAACATATATACACACCTTATAAACATTTAAAATGTGTGGTTTAAAGAAAAATTATTGGAGTTTGATTGCTCTGATTTTATAAGCTGAAAGATATATTTACACAAATTTCTTAAAAGTGTTTCATTATTTGTTGATAACAGGGACTTAAATTTATAGTAGTTTGGTTGTTTCTGATGTACATATGGCAAGTATTTTAATCTAAGGGAGTTATATTCAGTACATATA
>VKKT01000264.1:171664-182199 GCA_008038995.1 Haliotis laevigata
TAATGAGGCATGTGTGACTTTGTTGTTGTGGAGCATAAAATTAACATAGAAACTAGGGTAACGAGAGATGTCTGAGTTTGTGGGTTGTTGTGGAACTTGTTATTACCATAGTAACTATGGTAACGAGAGATATTCCTACCATAGTAACTATGGTAACGTGGAGCTGTACATTGAATGCGAACCAAGCATAGCAACACAAATCAAAATAGTCTTTCACATTTTAGGATATACATTCTGAGTTAAAGTAAACTATTCTATCACATATATTCAATTATATGTCTAAACTAGTAAAAAATGAAACTGTTGCAAAACAAACTATTGGATTGTTTAAGTTTGTGAAGAGTTTTTGAGAATATATGTTCTTTCAAAATCTCTGAAAGTAATTTCTGAAAATTGTTTATGGTCTCAACCCTGAAACAATTCTCCTAAATGAGACATATTCATGGTTCCTGCAGGTATAGTGATGAGACAGAAGACAGTAAAGGTGTGGTCATCAACGGTCATGCGATGATGAAGGACAGCCCAGCTCGGTCAGCACGACCTGGTCCCAGACTTCAGCCAATGGAAGAAGAGGAGACACAGTACACTGAAGCAGGGGGAGACAATCCACTGCAGCAGTCTAGTATTCCAGAAGAGGGGCAGGTCGGCCCATTGATTCCTCCCCCTCAAGCCTTCCGTTCAGGGGGAAGATACAGCTCCGCAGCTCAAGGGAGGCCACTCTCTCAATCAGTCCCTCAGGTTAGTACTGTTTGTATCCGAAATACCCGTTTTGATTCAGAACATGAATTTCAGAAGATAAACTATATCACTTTCCATGCAACAACTATTTTGTTAAAAAAGGCGTGAAATATTAACATTCATGAATATGATGTAAAAATGTTATTGAAATAATATGAACAGACACAAGAATCTTTTTGATGATTTCTTTATAAACATGCTATGTGTCATTGCCTTTACTAGGCTCATTTCTGTAGATGCTTTAGCTTACAAAGAGTTCAGATACAATGGCACCTGGCTGCTGTATTTCTTATTGCTTGTTAGAGTCTAATGATGAAGGATGGAAAATTTGATGATATGAGTGTTCAGAGATCGTAACACCATTTGATTTTGAACATGAATTGAGTTTGTGTTCAGTTGAAGCTATGACTGCATATTATAATGGATGTGTTGTATGGCATTATTTCCAAAAACTAGATTTGGAAAGTTAGAAAATTTCATGAATCGTAAATGTGATGCAGTGCAAGGACATCAAGTAACCAGTCTGATGCAACTCAATATGTGCAATGCATGTATTTAGTTTCGTTAGAAATATGGCACAATATCATCAAATGTTTCTTGTCTAATAATTCATCATCATTGTTCCGATGAGCTAACTAGTGGTGTTTTTTCAGCAGTTTAGTCCCCCCAGTGACGAGGGTGAAAGTGGTAAGCTGTGCTAGGTTGTCTGACAACTCGCATGTAAACTTGCATCGTGTCTGACCATGTCAGACTCTCTCTGTATCTTTCTGGTGGTCAGCTTGGTTAGCCTGACCGACAGCGTCCAGCTCGCATCAAACATACATACCTGTATCACTGGCGATTGATCTGGATGTTTATACATTAGATAGGGAATTTGTTTTGCTGTGGTTTCAGAAATATGTGTCAGCAAAACATTTTTTTGTCTAAAAAGAGATAAATTTTACAAAAAATATGTGCATGTCACGTGTAGGTATATTATCTGATTGTTTTTGTCAATTTTGAAACATACATGTATACAATACACAGTTTTTTATTTCTAAAGCTTTGGAAAGACACTCTTTCACAATGATATTTGTGGTCTCTGTGGGTATTTCTTTGGGTAAAATGTTCAGATCTTGCAACTTATTATCCTGTTTACTCCTTCTATTGACTGTAGCATTTTACCGCTATGTCTGTGTTGAATTTAATGATTTGATAATTGTAGTCCTAAGGATTTTATTGCTTGGTATACAAATCTCATGACTTAAATAAGAAAAGTTAAAAACACTCTCCTGTTTAAACACTAATAATTAGCAGTTTGAAGAAACATCTTTATCATTGCTTTTGAGAAGAAATCTTTCCAGTTATAGTAAGAAAAACTATTGACATTTCCTTAAGCAAAATAACACATTATGTGCCAGAAACTAATTCAGATTTTCAGATAAAAACCCTGATGATAAGAAAGGAAAAAAACACATTAGTCTTCTCTTGCCAAATCATGTAATTATCAGGTAACGTTAATTTCATCATATAAGGGGCGGTGGGGTAACCTAGTGGTTAAAGCGTTGGCTCGTCACGCCGAAGACCCGGGTTTGAATCTCCACATGGGTACAATTTGTGAAGCCCATTTCTGGTGTCCTCCACCGTGATGTTGTGGGAATATTGCTTAAAGCGGCGTAAAACCAAATTCAGTCAGTCAGTTTATCATATAAACTTACATCAGACCACAAATACTCATTCATCAGATTTATTTTCTTTTGTGCTAAGTCTTTTTTTTCTGTCCACTGCCTCTGTTCATGTATTGTGTTTGATGCAGCTGAGGCTGTCTCGTCCTTATGTATCGCATGTATATCAGCTTCCGGACCCGGTCTCCATCAGACCAGCAGAGGGTCTCCGTGTAGTGACAGCAGCGTCTTTGTGTCATGCACTGTCAGTCTGTCTGCAGTAAGCTAGTCCCTGTACACTTAAGAGCTGGGAAGAAGTCGGTGAAGTCAAAGGGAGATAATTCTGTAGGTCAAATGGAGATAATTCGTGGAAAAACTGAAAGGGAAAATTTGATTATGTTGGAATTGTCCTTGAAACAGCCTTCAATTATTGATAGATCAGGAATTCAAGGAGACCTCTATTTCTAAATATATCAATTTACGTCTGGTCACCTGCCATTTTAAATTGTTTTTGTTAATGAGTGAAATGAAACTTATCTTCCTATCTTGAAAATGTCTTTTTGGTCAGTATAATTTATTCAGGAGGGTGAAGGGTTACGTATGAGGCAAAAGATTGCAGAATTACCATGGTAAGATCTGCTTGTAATGAGCCAGTAATTATGTAGGTTTTGGAAAGGTGAGAACAGTGGAAGAGCTCATGTCTCTCGTTGCTTTCCTTATGCCTAAGCTATGCTATGATACTGAAATATTGTTCCAAATTATCTAATCTTTCATAATACATGTATAACCGTTGAAAGTTGCCCTAAAGCAACCATTTTGGATTAGCCATTTTCACGCAACTTTGTATCTTACAAATACAGCCTCAGGTAGCAAATATACTTTGTATACAAAAAAATCTGAAATTCACCTGGAGTCCACTATTTTGTCACACTTTTGAAGCCAAAGTCTTGCAAAATTTTTGATCAAGAAATGTATGACACATTGTTGTTAGCTGACATATGACAGGCTCGGAAAAACATGCACCTTTCATTTTGATTGGATGATCACACGATGAGAGATGTACTGTGATCTTAATGCAGCGTTTTGGGGTATGTTAAATTCCATTTTGATTGTGACACAGTGTGACCATTAAAATAAAATTGAAATGATGTTTTCATTTTGGCCAAGATGGTAGGCATGTTTCCCATTTTGTCATTTGAAGCATATGCCATCATAAAACTGCCTGTTGCTTAGTGCTAAGGGTATTCAAAATAAGGACTGGTCGGCTTGGAGTCGCTACACATATTCAGCTGTGGCATGATATCTCAAGAGGCTAGGGCTATGAAACCCTCAGAAGTTTAGACAACTACAAGCAGCTGCACACATGTGCATACAATGCTCATGCATGCATGTTGCAGGTATGTCAAGCATAGCGTTAAACAACATAATTCTACATGATCAATTTCAGTACTGAATAACTGCTCTCAGAATTTCTTTAACCTGTATGGCATAATATTTTTAGGGTCTTTGAGAGAAAATCTCACCATCATTTTATATTTTTTTTATTTCTTTTTAATCATACACAGCTTATTTCATAACTAGAAACACCCAATGCAACTAGCTAATATTTTGATATCACTTTGTAGTTTCTGGCTGCATAAACATATTCATGTTCGTCTTGTCTGTTTTATTTAGAGGTCATTTGAAATTGTTTCATATTTGCACATAAGTGTTGTAGGTTTTTGTGAGGTCACCTGACTGCAAGTCATGTGAACATTTACCTTGGCTTGTATGTTTGTCCAGGGTCAGATGTCAGTTGGGGAGGGTCCTGCATAAACTCTTCTCCTTAGAAACCACTGCACCAATGAAACTGAAACTTAACATGCTTGCTCACAAAACAGTAATTACACCCCAGAATTTTCCAAGGGTTCATAGTCATTTTTCAATATGGCCGCCAGGACAGCCATATTGAAAACCTAGCGACTACTAGTAGTCAGCCAATTTTGTTGAGCTTGTAATTTAATTTAGGATATGTTTTGTGGTCGAAGTCAACATGTTTTCTGATTTTTTGTGTGCAATATTTAAAAATATGCCACCTGCTTTTGGATAAAATGCAATATAATAGCCTTCTGTTTTCTTTTGAGGCGGTGGGGTAGCCTAGTGGTTAAAGCGTTGGCTCGTCACGCCGAAGACCCGAATCCCCACATGGGTACAATGTGTGAAGCCCATTTCTGGTGTCCCTAGCCGTGATGTTGCTGGAATATTGCTAAAAAGCGGCGTAAGACCAAACTCAGTCAGTCAGTCTGTTTTCTTTTTATCTTGAAAAAAAATGCATTTATATTTTTTCAAACTTTTATGATGTTTGTTCTTAATTTGAAAGCTGCAACTTTTGTAAAGTAGTTTGCAATTTTAAACTGTTGACCGCATGATCTGGTGAGCTATTGGGCCATGGCACTGTGTTTATTACATTTTCTCTTTATGCATACAGAGATATCTCAAGTAGATGTGTATTCGTGATGCACACAGCACATGATGTCTCTACATTGTATACATGTATAGTTGTTGGTAGCGTACACATTTAGTTGTCATGGAAACCTAGTGTATGTGTAGCATGTGCTTATACTCCAATACTGGAGAGTGTTAGATTTTGTCTATTGAAATTATGTGCATGTTCATCAAATTTTCACCCACATTCCAAACAATAACTGAAAAAGCAGCAGCAGTCATCCATTTTTGAGAAGATAGTTACGCAAGTATTTTTAAGAACAAGATGCTATTTATTCGTGTTAAGAATATGGATATTGTGTTATGTATGGCACTCTGATTGTCTGTCGATATCAAATTTGTCAACACAAATCAATGAAAGTTAATAACTCAAGATTTGCTTGGGAGTTTTAAACTTTTTTTGGACGAGTGTTGAAAGTGGATGTTAAATAGAATCTCACTGAAATGTCTTTTGACATGAAACATATTGACTTTGTGTTCATATAAGGAAGAGAGTTTTGTGGGTGTCAACTTCTATATTGTGAGGAACACAACGTTTTTGAGTATATCCCTATTACTTATTCCGCAGGTGAATGAATGCTATGAGGCAGAGAGCATATATATGTGAGTGAGTTTAGTTTTACGCCCCACCCAGCTATATGGCGGCGGTCTGTAAATAATCGAGTCTGGACCAGACAATCCTGTGATCAACAGCATGAGCATTGATCTGCGCAGTTGGGAACCGATGACAGAACTCAACCAAGTCAGCGTGCCTGACCACCCGATCCCGTTAGTCGCCTCTTACGACAAGCATGGGTTACTGAAGATCCATATTCTAACCCGGATCTTCACGGGTATATATATATATATGTACGTGCAAGAACAACAACAGTAATAAAACAACAGAGATGCAGTCTCAACATTGAAGTCATCAGTTAGATCGCGTTAATGTGTGATTGACAAATGGAAGCCAACACTTTTAAAACAGTTAATTAGCTCTGAAGAAAGTAAGGATATACTCCAAAACATGGTGTTCCTCATAATGAAGAAGTTAAAATCCATTAAAATTCTCTTCCTTATCACTTCTAAATGCCATTTAAAGGCTTGGTGTTCATATATTTGAAACCGGCACATGCTCAGTGAAGTTCTCTATAATTAGGCTATTGTGGGCATAAATATGATATTTTTCGTTAGTGAGAGGACATTGGGATGACAAATCCAAATAGTTGTTTATTAGTTTCTATCAGTTTATATCACTACCTATATGGCCATATGGCTGAATCTTTGATTTAACTAGATGCAAACTGAAAACAATCAAATTGTAGCAGTGTCATTGTGTGTTGTGAAAAGGTTTTAATCTGGATTGACTAAATAAGGCTTGTTTGTTTATTGTTTGTGTAACTTCGGCACCAATGGATCCTGAGAATGGCTTCCTGGTCTTGAGGGTCTCCTTTATTTTCAGAAATTGACCAACCTGTGTGTGTGTTTTTGTTCATCTTTGTATACAGTGTGCATCCCATTTCCAATTCTGGATCTGCCTGTTGATAGCTTCAGCGTTCAGTGTAACATTGCATATAAAATGGTGGTTGGTTGTGCTACTAATGATAACCTGCTTCAGCCGATCCTTCCTCACTGACTGTTACTATAGCAACATGCAAGGAAGTGGTGCTCAATGTCACATTTATTCAAACTAACCATTCCTTAACATCAAGAAATTGATATTGGAGGAGTGCTGTGTGGTTGTTAGAGTCCCAGGGAATTTGTTGTCCTGTGGAGATTGCTGCGCTCATTACTTAATGTCAAGGTGAAGGGGTGGCCCATTGGTCTGTGGTTTTAGGCCCTTTGCTCATTACAGGATCTGATAATCATGGGTTTGAATCCGGAATTGGATTCAAGTTTGACCCAGGCAGCTAATGGGATCAGGTGGTCAGACTTACTGACTTGGTTAACACATGTTATTGTATCCCAATTGGGTGGGGTAGCCTAGTGGTTAAAGCGTTCGCTCGTCACGCCAAAGACCTGGGTTCGAATCCCCACATGGGTACAATGTGTGAAGCCCATTTCTTGTGTCCCCTCCGTGATATTGCTGAAATATTGCTAAAAGCGGCTTACTCACTCACTCACTCACAGTATCCCAATTGCCTAGATGGAAGCTCATTCTGTTGATCACTGAATTGTCTGGTCCAGACTCGATTATTTAGCTGGAATATTGCTGAGCGCGGTGTAAAACTAAACTCACTCACTCATTTAACTGTGAACGCGTTATGTATGAAGTCCTTTGATAATATTTCATCTCATCAATGGAGACACTTCGATGTGTCTGTTGACAGAAACTTAGCAATATAATTACAAAATGAGTTTTCTATCACATGGCACTGTTGCTCTCTGGGTGATTGTTATCATCAGGGTTTGATTGTCTGATCAGGTGTGGCAAAATACGAATTGTAATCTGGGAAAGGTAACTGCTATGTGACAGGTAAAGTCTGACAGTTCCAAAACAGGGTAACTCACTCACTCACTATCTACTGACAGAGGGAATGTACTTGTTTGTACGTGGTTCACAGATCTGCAGACGTAAATTTCTCTCATTCCTTTTCTAAAACATTTCAGAATTTGAATCAAACTCTAAGACTTTAAGTAACATTCTTCTTCCATGTGTGTTTCGTTTTGTTTTGCGAAATTGAGATTCAGATTTTGTTCATACCTTAAACACAAAAACACTGAAACACACTTTTTACCCATTGTTTCGAGGAAAGATTTGTAAACTTTGTAATTATTAAACCTATTATTGTGTCCATGGTTTATTGTGTGTCTGTTTGTCCAGATGGTGTGGATCAAAGATGATACTGTCGGTCTGTGGTCATTGTTGTGATTTATTCGTAATATTGCTAGCTGTAACATTAAACAATACCCACTCAGTCTCTTGGGGGTAGTGATGTTGATACTTAGTGTTTTCTAAGGTGGCAGGGGAGTAGCCTAATGGTTAAAGCGTTGGCTCGTCACGCCGAAGACCGGGTTCGAATCCCCACATGGGTACAATGTGTGAAGCCCATTCCTGGTGTCCCCTCCGTGATGTTGCTGGAATATTGCTAAAAGCAGCGTAAAACCAAACTCGGTCGGTCAGTCTAAGGTGGCATGACATAAATGGGCAAATGTTGGGAAGTGTTATATTAATTGTAAATATCTCTATGTACATGTCTATGTTTTACCGACTTGTGTTCTGTAGTGACTGGACAGGTATTCAGCTGGATGTTAGGGAAAACATTACAATATGGCTGGAATGTGTGTGTCAGTATGTAATGAACTGGGAACAAATAAGATTGGAATTAGCTTGTGTAGGCCTTGTTCTACAAAGTGATCTTAGTGCTTTGACTGTCTATATGACCTTTAGGTACTGGTGCTCATTTGAACATCGTAAGTCTGTGTTAACAAATGGTTTGTTAGTGAAACATCTAGTCTAGGTTAAGATGCAGTGAGAGGATCATAGGATCATGTGATCTTAAATCTGTGTTAAGGAATCGAAGTTAGTAAAACTATCTAGTCTAGGTTAAGATGCAGTGAGAGGATCATAGGATCATGTGATCTTAAATCTGTGTTAAGGAATTGAAGTTAGTAAAACTATCTAGTCTAGGTTAAGATGCAGTGATAAGATCATAGGATCATAAGTCTGTGTTAGATATGGGTGTAAGTAAGACTATCACAAGTGTATGTTAAGGTATGGGAGTTAGTTAAACTATCATAAGTCTATGCTAAGATTGGGTTACTGAGTATATTATTAATCTATGTTGAGATGGCATCAGTGAACATTAAGTCTGTGTTAAGATGAAGTTATTGAGCAAATTATTAGTCTATGTTGAGAAACAGGTGATAAGAAATCTATCTATTGACTGTTTATGTACTTGAGTTAGTGACAACAATGTAGAACTAGGATTACCTTGACAAACAAGGCTGCGGCAGATGATGTGCCAGTGTGCTGTTTCACATACGCTGATTATTTGGTCATGTTTGTTTCCAGGACGGCCACAGTTCAGCTCGGATGATGCCTACCAGTGCTAAACCACCATTGCCGATCAGAGGGAGAAGTAGTGCCGGCGTATCCGGGCGGACTTCTCGCAACTCAAACACACGTAGTTCCGTATCCCGCCGCACTCCACGCCCTCCGACCTCAAGATCAGATTCAAACAGTTAAAAATGATATATGCGCTGATATACTCTTCAGATTATGGAGGTCACAGACTGTCCAAAATTATATATGAATGCTAACAGGAACTTGTCATAACCATTATGTTAAAACCTGAATATTTTGGTTGACCATAGATTGAAAATACTTCATCAGAAAACCTCAAGGATCAAAGGATCTCCTGAAGTTAATGCTTTGTTTGGGGTCATGATGGGGTGTAGCATGTCTTTGTGTTTCAACAGAATATGACTTGGCTTTGAAGCATTCTTAGTTACATGACCAAGAATTGATTGTTTGTGTGGAAGTATTCCACAAATATTGTTCAGTATCTGTTTTTATTTATTTATTTGTTTGTTATGCATGAACACCTCATCATTGACAAATATTAAAAGTATTTGTCAGGGAAGTATCATTGTAATCTACTGTGGAAACTTGTTGTCTGGAAACAAGCAGAGGTATTGAACATGTACTTGTTTGGGCATATCAGTTCAGCCCAGAAAGGCACAAAAATTTGATAACATGACTTGAAAATTGGTGCATTCGGCAATAATAGGTCACTTTGCTGTTTTTCAATGCAGAAGATTTGTGAATATTTCAATCAATAACAAAATATTGAAAGACTGATGATATATCGACTATCAACAGTAGCTCTATCGACTATCCACTGCAGAAGTCGACTATCTTCTGTTGATATGGACTGTTTTCTGTAGATATTGACTATCTGCTGTTGATGATATTAACTAACCTCCATAGAAAGCGACTATCCACAGTAGATAGCGGCTATATGGTGTTGATGATATCGACTATCCACTGTAGGTATCGACAATTCACTAATGATGATATCGACTATCTGCTGTAGATATCGACTATCCGCTGTTTATGATACATGTCTTGACATTCCACTGTAAATGATAATGAGTATCAGTGGCAGATGATAGCAACTATCCACTGTAGATTATAAGGACTATCAACAGTAGATGACAGTGTTTCCTGAAGCGGGGTTGTGTGGGTTCAGAGGGAAATCAAACGATGCCATCCGTCCATTTTCTCATGTGATATAGAGTTGTTGTAACAACCAAGTATTGAATATTGTGTATATAACCTCTACATTTTGTATACATAGTTTTGCATAAAGGTTATATATGTACTACATTCGCGTAAGTCTCTACCTGTTTACTTGGATTCCGTCCATTCGTTGTTTGTTTATTGTTTCCGTTTACAGCTGATGTTATTAAGTACATGTAGTCACTGCTTGTTGATTTTATTGTAACGCATACGTGACAAGACAGGATAATTTGGGCCCTCTTTCGGCCAGTGTCAGTGTTTAAAGTTTTGAAAACTGATAATTGCTATGACGACAACATGTTCAAATGTCTGCTACCTGCTTATATCTTTCCTGCAGTTCTCATGCTGGTCGTACATGGCGACAAACGGGATCAGGTGGTCAGTCTCGCTGACTTGGTTGACACATGTCATCGGTTCCCAACTGCGCAGATCGATGCTCATGCTGT
>VKKT01000265.1:118335-133963 GCA_008038995.1 Haliotis laevigata
CAGTGATTATCATCTCTACATATACATGTATATTCAATGCAAGACAAGATTTATATAACTTGCTGCTGCAGCTCTTTTCGTTACTAGGCACAACCAACACCATAACCAAATATTTATTATTCAATCATTTYTCTGAGTGTAATTTTGTCTCAATATTATTCTTTTCTTGTCCGTCTATTTCCAATATGTATCCAGCTATATTGGAACCTTGTACTGGAGCGGCGTTTATATAAGCCACTAGGCTTGTTCGCCTATCCAGGTTTCTGCATTGACGGAATAAAAATATGTTTAAACCACACCGACATAAACGTGCGAAAATGGACAAACTACACAACTATATAACATGTTATGTGGAAATGTTATGCGTTTTAAAAAAGAATAGCAATTGTATCACGTTGCTTCTGTTAAGAGCAGTAGTGTGCTAATTACTGTATTCGGACCGGAATGTTAGGCTGGGTGCCGATCCAGAAACTTTACGACCTATCGTAACTCTATACTTTATCAAAAGCTTACGAATGGCATAGTGCTACGAACGCTTTATGGATCGTGACCCTGCTCCCTAAGCTACTACAGCAGTCGTAATATTCCAGTATAATATCACCCAGTGTGATAGGCAAAGTTTCAGAACAGAAATGCTTTTCATATATTCATGGCCATACCAATGTGCTGGTCGTCTCACATGTGTTTCTCCCTGGATTCTCAGTCTGAGCCTGTTTTGGAAACTTGGCCATATCTAGGCGAATATCATACCTGTATTCTATTGCTGTTTTAATATCACATTGGCATTGTATTGTTACTGCCATTGTAATTCCTGTAATGTAATTTGAATTGATTTGTGTACTTTGTTAATTTTACAATTAATAAATTCTCAATTACAATTACATGTTATGTCGCATTTCAATTGCTTGTTGGTGTTTGTTGTTTTCGCTGCATTGTTTTGAACATGGGAATCAACATTAACAAACAACATCGAAATGTGTCACGCCATTCTTCTTTATGTCAAACTTGTCACCCATTATACATATACACTACAGTCCGTCACGAAACAACAATGCCACGATAATAGCAGATTGCATATGACACACGGCCGTTCTCTGTGAAGAAAGGGAGGACACTGTCACCTACCAAAAGGAGTCCTGGGCTGATGAATTTCAGGCTGAAGATCATGACCCTTGGAACAGTCTTCCCGCACATCATTTTGATGAACTTCTCCATTCTCTGTGTGCCTACAATAACACCAAACTCCTTGCGTCATGTATGTTTTAATTATCTACAGGGGCACATACATCAGCAGTGTAGACCATTCGCGTAATGCTGTTTCCAAAAGACTTTAATACCATAGTTGAAAGCGGTAGCACAATATGATGAGGCTGTTAGATATTTTTAACGTGTCACTAACGGTTGTTTTGTTTTTGTTTTCAATTCGACTCTGTTTTGTCTCTGTTGAATGCTTACCATAGATCCAGCTGACTACAAAGCATTCCAACATGCCAAAAACTGCTATTGAGGGGAAGAACGCATACCAGTCCACTAGTGTAAGCATGTACATTCCTCCCTGTCATAAAACAGTTTCAACATTATGAAGACAAGTGTAACTCAACAAACATTTGATCACATATCAACCTATACAAACAAACACACTGTATTGTGAAGTTAAGTGTTGCCAATCAGTTTATAGGAAAAACATTGTTGAAGTCTGACAAGTCAATAATCAAAACAACGATATTGTGGACAGGGAAGGAAATAGGTACTTTTGGACAGTTCATGATACTCACCTGTGTCAGGTACAGTAGACCAAGGAGGAAACATGGCACCAGGACCAGGAGGATCACCACCAAACGTCGGCGAGATAGGCATGGAAACTGATCTGACAATGCTGTTATGGCAATCTCGTAGCATGGTAACTGTATAGAAACGGGATTTCAATATAGCAACCACATTTGTGTTTGATACATATATGTAATATGTGGGTAGTGTTCTCAATATATACCCATGGGAAAAGGTATCGCAACACCCTTTAGTTTTCACAGTATCAATATGTTTTCCTTAACTATAGCAAAGGAACCTTTCCAAACCTCCATTTATCAGTGAACCCTTCTCTATGACGTGAAATTCCGATGACGTCGAGCTTTACACCAATCTAGTCGCGCTGCTTTGCACTCTGAGATAACAACGGACATCTGAGTGGTCTCTTTGCCCGACTGTTCTGATGGGCACACGACGATGTGGAGACCACTCTGTTTTAAACACGCGACTGGCATGAACGGATGAAGACGTGTGATCCTCAGAGCATTTGCGAGAACAAATTACTGAAATTTCTTATGTGCTTTAATGACGGTTACACGTAATGCAATGCTCATGATACTCACGTTTTTATCGTAACACGTGCATATCTAAAATTAATGAATGGTGCGTTCGAAGGCACAAAATAATCACACAAACATAATTATAATATGCATATGAATTGAGGTTAAAATCGTAGTTGTTGCGATACATTTTTCCATGTGTATAGTAGACACCATATATTCATATATCCCATTTTATAGACTAGCATAAATATCTATTTGTCATGTAATTACAACTTCATATAAATAATGTATCAAAATAACAAAATGCAAACTATCGTTTCCGTTTCCTGTTTGTGTGATCAATTGTTCAAAAGAAAGGCATAAAATAAGGGCCTTTCAAGCTTTTACAAATATCAAATCTGATTGTTGTGGACAAGACTGAAATACATTTGTGTGAACATTGTCGGCCTTGAAATTTCTGACGACTCTCGCCTTTCTGGTATATAAATGCAGGCATCGAAGGTCTGGTCATGACCAGCCTGATAAGAATGGCTAAAATGAGCGCGACGTGTAATTTTGAGCAATTTCAAAACACTCTCGTTAAAGGGGTTGCGATGTGAGATCGTTTAATCGACATGTACAGAGGCAACAGCCTGTGATTAAAGACTTGTTTGTATTGAAGTAGTTACAAAACGTTTACTAAAAACCCTCGAATATGCATTTCGAGACATTTAACCTTACATCTGCATTTTGTGTTACTTCATACCCCAAAATACTCAAGTAAGTTATTTGTGAACATATCTGATGATATACAAGCGATGTTTACAGGTTTTACGTATTTCTTGGAAAGGAATTTTTGGTCAGATGGGTGTCGTTCTCTAGAAGCCATACGTAACCAGAGAGTCGATGCCGAGTGTTATCAACATCAAGAAGGTCAGGACAGACCACAACTGAGGCAAGGGGAGTGCTGCCACTGCTTCCGGATATGCGATGAATCCAAGGTTGTAACCTGTACAAATAAAAGCACGATTGTATTCATAAAAATAGTGAAGATTGATATTAACACTGTCACTTATGAAACAAGACATACAATTGCAAGTTTCCGTACACTGTATCTGATGTAATCTTGTAGTAGCCCGAGGCAACAAAATACCATTAGTACAAAGAAGAGGTATTCGTCACATAGTACTGTTTATTTCATGTGTCATTTGATATATGTGATGACCTATAATATTTGTGATCCTTGGTGTCTTTGTATGATAAAGAATGAATAAATCACTAGCTCGGGCCTCCGTACAATTTGGGCTGGTCTGTATTGTATTTCATGCTTAAATGAACCCACACAAGTGACTGATAATTCTGAGCATTTTGAACATTTGGTACCTCGTAAGATGTATAACAATGTAAGCTTAACTTCTGTGGGTGGTATTTAGAAGCTGGTGTGATAAACAGGAACGATTTATCATGAATAGACACCTTCTTTATTGCAATGGATGCGACGCTAAATAACTTGCTTAATAACGGTGTCAGCATCTACACCGAAACGTCCCATCCATTGCAATAAAGTAGGTGCCTATCCATGATAAATCGTTCCTGTTCAATATCAGTTGTGTCTCCTCATACCATTGTTGATATACATATAACAACCAAATGATTCACGATAAATGGAATGTGTGTGAAGGCTGCGCTGGAATTGCATTGTCATGTCCACCGGCAACTTGCAGCTGGTTTGTGAAACAAAATATTATCAACTGGTACGACCGTTCTATTTGTAACTGATGTTCATCTAAGACATTTCCATTCCTTAAATGTCTTTGAGCTGTGGTGAAAGCTTCAACAAAACTATGAATGAAAGACAAATCTTATGGACAACAACTTCTTGATTTATGTTTCCACCCGAAGAAGGGGCAAGAAGTAGCCCAGAAACCTTGTCAGAAATACATCAAGAAGTTGTTATCCATAAGATCTGTCTTGTGTTGCTACACCAACTTCTAAATGCCTTTGAAGAAATACTATCAAGTTAAAATGAAGAGACTTGGGGCTATAACGAAGTGCCTATAAGTGATGGTGCTTCTTGTCAAGTAGGAAACATGCGATTGTCGTCTTCCTCTTTTAAGTGTGAAAGGTGTGTATATGCTGATGCCGTGGGTCAATATATATTAAACATAATACAGAGAAACTGCTAAAATGACTGGAGTTGGGTACAATCAAGGAAGTACCTGAGTATTGGAACGTATCTACAGTCACACCACGCAGATGAGCAACGTGACCCATGATTGCGAAGAAGGCAAACCCATTATATACAGATGATAATGCAGTAGCGATCACCAAAGTCACAGCGTCCCTACAATGAAATTATTGTATAGGCATTGTGTATCAACGACATGTTGTATATAGCATATGAACCATGTCCACAAATTGCTCCTCTGGGCCCACGGATAGAATGTGTTCCAAGTTTGTTGGGCAACCCGTTTGTTACATAAAATATAAACACGTCTCTTGAGATGATATTGTAACGTTGATGAATACTAGAGTACTTCAAGATTGATTTCCTAATCCGCGTGATATCAGTTACGCTACTAAGTATTCATGGGGTAGCCCACAGGAAGTCCGCTCTCATGTACGACTAGACAGCTCGAGTCAACAGTCTGCCGTACATGAACCCATATTATCTGCGATAACTAAATACAGTGACTAAATCAATATAGTTGTCTCGGAAAAATAGTGTACCTTAAGCAATTGTTGTTAAGTTTGTTGTGTCCTGCCATTGTTGGAAGACACCCAAACCCAATTCCGTATGCGAGCAAGGCGTAGTTACAACCCTCAATCCAAATCTGCAAATAGAATCTGAACTGAATCATACCAATTGCAGTTACGTTCAGAACAAACAGGAACACAGGAAAAGTGTCCAACTTCAAGCATAAGAAAAAATCTGTCATATGTATGCATTATTTCCAGGAATATATTTTCGGCAGTGTAGAATATTACGCAGTTATAGAAATATGAAAATATTCCGTTTTCGCTGGCCTGATGAAAGTCCACCAATAAAACTCCGATATGTACACCAGTACTCGTTGTCATGAATATTACATCAGCCTACATGAAACATTCTATCATCTTTATCAATACAATACCCAAAGAAAATCCAATAAGACAAATTCAACGTGGATAACGTGTACGTATCATTTTCATTTACTTAAGAGACAGTACAACTGCACAATCTTGCAAACTGCAGATCAAATAATAAATTTTGGTGAAAGGGCCGCCAATCTTCCTCACCTGTGGATCCAGCAACTTCTCAAAATGTGGGTTAATGAAGAAATATATTCCGTCAGCCGAACCCGGAAGCAGACAACCCCGGATGAGGAACACAGTCACGATGATGTAAGGAAGGCCCACGGTGACGTACACAACCTGTTGTCGTAGAAACAAGAAATAAAACTTGAGTAGATACTAGGACCACTTGTATGCTCTGACAAACCAAAGATCAGGAACCTCGTTAGGATGAGAGATACTCAATAACTCGGTGCGTCTAGTGACTGCAAGAGTTCTATACTCCCCAGGGAGTTGAGATTGATCATACGATGTGCCGTTGAGATTGACATCCAATGAGGGATAAATACCATCGCCTTGAGCATGTACTAGGTGCGTGGATATGTGGGCTATATAAACATGCTACAATAATAAAAAAAGCAAAGGATATATTATATAAACGTGTGCAATCGACAAGCGCGTCGCATTTATATCGATAACTCCAAAGATCTTGTCTCTGATGGTGTTTACCTTTCCTGAAACCTTGATCCCTCGAAAGAGACACAAGAACACTACGATGTATGTGATAGCAAGACAGCCAACCAAAGGCCACCGTATACTACCGAGATGTTCCAGGCCGTCGCTAATCTGTAGGACCTTTAACCTGTCCAAAATAGAGGTACATTACGGGTACTGATGCATATAATACTGATAACAGGTAACAGGAGTTATTTGAAACATGACTCAGTTAGAGGATGAGAGCTAATTTATAATGACGGTGCATGAAACTTCCATTTTGACCTCACAATAAAGCATACGCATTTGAAGCGATGTCAGAACATGACTTCACACTTCGGATTGATGCCTGAGCTTTAACTGTTTCTGGAAAGGGTTTTGTTGTATTTATTTACAGTTAGCATTATCAGTCTGAATCATGCCGCTGAGTAACATAGTGTTCAGCATGAACATGAAATCATCGTTTCAGACCATGTATTCTTTTTGTTGTTTCACGTAGCACAAACCATATTGAGAGCAACAGAGCCATCATGGCTGAAGAAAATATCTACTAAGACCACTAATTCTGTGACATCAGTACTGAAATACTTCCAGTATACATCATCTAAGCGCCTTAGAGTGCTTTAGTTCCTAAAGCATACAGGGCTCTGTACACATTTTGTATATTATTATCTAGTGTATAGTATCCAGAAAAAAACACATCTTTTATGAAAACATGTGATTTCCCTTCCTACGTCCAGAATTCTTCAGCCGAAGTGAACCCCGTCACATTGATTCCATTAGGCAAGGCAGAAGAATTTTGAATGACCATCGCTGCACTGGAAACGACAAGTGAATGATTTGTTGCGTTGGCAGGTGCGTCATCGGCGAGTTTGGTGAACGTTATACACGATGGTGTGTTCCATGGGTTGTCACAGTTACTCCAGGGAATGTTTGGAAAGAAGGAGTGGTAGAAGTAGTAGATTAACCAGGAAAACAGGGCAGAATAGTAGGTGCTGTAGAATATGCCGATGAGGACGTTCCCCATGCCCATACCTGGAGGAAATGTATTAATTTAGGTCATGGGTAAAGCCTAGTATGAGCAAAACGCAGGGTCATACAGCTACTTTTTTTATAACAAATATTGATTATACGTACAATTCTGTATGTAAATATGTATAACTTGTTATTCTAGTATCATGCCTATTCCATAATGCTTCATTAAAACAGGCTCTGTCATCGTATCGCATGGTTACAATCACTGGACTGTCTGGTTCAGACTCGATTGTTTACAAACCACATCGTACAGCTGTAATACTACTGAAACAAATATGTACTCATGAAATAGTCCACCTTGTTTTCATTGCTATATGGCTGTAATATTGCCGATGCGATATCAAATTTTAACTCACTCACTCATGATATAGTCACAATTGTACAATCTGCTTTTACCAGAGATTTTGATGGACGTGGAAAGGGGTTTGTCTCTTCTATTTTGTAAAGTTTGTACAAAGTATCAGCTTTCATTGGACTTTTCACTTCCTTGTTGTTAAATTATATGAGTATCTTTTTACTTTCCCAAACTGAGCAGCAATTCATATTTGCTATGAACAGCGTACAGGACAGAGGGAGCAAATCGACGTGGATGCGTGCATATTTCCCCTTATAACTTCAAACAGATATTACATAACCAAGCATATTGTTATGAGGGTGTGTATTTTGTAATTTGTAATAACACGTTGATTAAGTAATAGCTATTATGGGTCACAATGTTAAAAGTGTTGAGTGTGGGCAATAGTATATGTAGCGGTACACCTTTTTGATTGCACTTTAGAGTTGCCTCCCTTGGTTGGCTTTTATTTGTTTTGACGTCTTGTTTTCGTGAATGTTCTCAGTGGATAAAGATGCAGCCTAGCTCTACTAGAATGCTCTAGATCTGTGTAAGCTATATAAAGGCTGGTTGTTGACTTGTGCCACACACACGGATGTATCACATGAATGGAGTTGCTCAATATATTATTGCATATTTTAGACTTGTCTGTGTAATATTTTTGCTGGTTCAAAGGGGACTCTTAAACCTTTTGTCACGGCAAATTTATTAACTGCAACAAAATGTGTTGTACCTTTAAACGGTGGACACATGTTCCATACTTTAACTGCTCCACTCTGTGAGAACTGACCGATCGCCATTTCAAGGAACACACAGGGAACTGAGCCGATGATCAGGAATACCATATACGGTATCAGGAATGCTCCTTCAAAACAATATGTACTGACATGAATCTGATTGGTGAATGCAAGAATTCTCAATGCATCAATTATTACACGCAATAATACGATACTTTTGGTGATCATTCCCACGAAACGGCTTCATTAATTGTGGAACTTTTTTAACCATCAAATGTTGTAATGTTTGGTAACACTGATAAATGTTCTTTACATCATAATATCACTATATAGATAAGACAACGAATGGAATGTATGAAACGGCTGTCGTGTAAGAAGTTTGATACGAACGTTGTGAAGGACACAAGGGACACATCTGAGGCGTTATACCTTCAAATACGTACATCAATTGGCCAAAAAAATATATATGCCACACATAAATTTGTGTATCCCTCGATGTCTGTCCTAAAACTAACCTCCTCCGTTTCTCACACACATGTAGGGAAACTTCCACATGCTTCCTACTCCAAGTGCGTAGCCAAGAACTGTCATCATGTAGTCCACGTGGGATCCCCATTTCTCGTGCTCCATTTCTGTTGGAAACGAAAGTGTAAAAAGTAATATCGATAACGATTTGCGAGTGTGAAAGAAACTGAATGCACGTGAAAAGCATCAACACTTTTCCCACCGTTGGTGGCGGATGTCCATTAGCACATAGCTTTTAGCCGCAGTGTTCCCATGTCCATTGTTTGAACTTGGTAACTAGATTTACGTCTTTATGCTAAGTAAGAGCAATTTCTCGGGAGACACTGACAAACATTGGCTGTGAGTTGAGTTGGGCTTTACGTCACATCGGCATAATTCCAGCCATATGGTGACGAGAACAAGTACAAGTACAGAGTCAAAATGAGTTTTATTCCAAAAGCATATATTCATTACATTGTCATTTAAAAACAGAAAAAGTCATAGCATCAAATTTAAAAGCAGGCAATTCGTTAGTCACATTACACAGTTACAATTTATGATGCAGATACATTGGCCGTGAATCCACATATATGTACAGCAAAGAATAAGGGTTTTGAAAGGATCTGGAAAAGAGGTAACAGTTGAAATGGTCACCAGTTCTTTTTATTATAGTCGTTTTTGTTGCTACTACATGTGTTACTGTTACGTTGTGTTCTTGTTTAGTTTGCCGTTTGTGCACTATTGTCCAATGCGTGTGTGTATGTGTGTGTGTGTGTGTGTGCTTGTCTAAGAATAACATTGTCGTTGAAACCTTCCTCTGCAGCAGAACATTCGAAAAGAATCTATTAATATATAAGTCCATGGATTCTGTTATAAGCATTGTCGACAGACTCCCTTCATTTCATGATAGAATTAATGCATAGGCAACTGCTTACAGAGCTAAAGGATGAGTCTTCTAAAATGTACTTACAATGGGGAGTAGAGACGAAAGATCACTAGCAGCTGCATCAACACTATTTCGTATAATATCATTTCAGGTTTGGGCACAAGGACGCATATTTTATCTTATGAAACGGATCATCAAGGTGTGAAAATGCATTTGTCCAAATAATTTATGTGAATTTTAACAAAAACATCTCTGTCGTTATCACAGACACATTTCAATGTGTCACGTCTCCCATTACAACATATTGCAATATAATCCTTCTTAGCCCTACATTGTAAGGACGTCATTTGGTGGACGCTCACAGAACAGAACATAACTTTCAGCATACAATAAAAAGGGTGTTTCTTGTCAAACAGACTACATTCAAGTACCATGGGCAGCGTAACATAGACGATAAAACACAGTCCGTATATGTCATGTACATACGAACATTCAATGATGCCAGACGTTTTGGAGTTTCACGGATTTGGATGGTCTTATCCATACATGAGCCTATACAGCTGAATCAGATGCATATCTATATGTTTAATACCTTCCAGTAAGTAGCACGTTTGTATTAGTACTCATAACGTGAAATATCCCTGGTAGAAACCTAATGTACATGTTGTGCATAACAACAGATAACATCTCAACTTGAAGGGTTGTAAAGGGAGATGAGAATGTAGTTGATGAACACACCCATTGCTTTACAACGAAACGGAAAGTAATATAACGTGCTCGGGACTGTTCACGAAGATAAATCATCCGTTCTGGTGTCGACATGTGACCGTCTCTGCTATGTTAACACATCCTTACGTAATTGACAACCTTTTCAGACCTTTTAACGTGAAACAAGCATGCAGCGTCCAGATCTCAAATACTGGCATTTACCACTCTTGCTCAGAAGTTGTACAATCAAGGTTAAAATATTCAAGGCTTCAGTAATGCCTTCAAAACCTGTAACGGTTTGCATGTGGAGGCAAGTTTAAATTTGATATTCCACGGACGAAATGGAACCACTGCAATTCCCTATTTCGGCTTACATTCCTATGTTGCATCCATAAATCGCCTCATTTTAGAGTTGTTCAATCTGCTCTTACCTTTTCAGAGATGCGGTTATGGTTTGGTCGCTTTTATTCTGTAGTGTTGCAGGATTCATGCAATTACCACTGTTCGCCTGCTATTCACCTTATTCCCATAAAAGAGACATAATTGTGTCCACTTTACATTCAGACAGGTGTTGATTATTAGCCATCTGTGCATCTGGCACTGCAATAGATGCCTGAATATGATCGTACTTCAGCAAATATGTTTTAATGACCCTGACTGAACTCGACAGGTGTTCAAAAATGGTCCCAGATTCGAAAATGCCAATGTGGAGCAAGTACGAAATATTTGAGTTACAAACAATCAACCTGTACACGTCCAATTTATTATGGTGGGAATCATACTGTTAAATTGTCACGCCAGATCAATAAACCTTGCTCATTTACTTTGTGACACCTACTGTGGCAGTATCATACAAATGCACTTGTCGAGTCCGAAGCCATTTATGTCAGCTATCACCCACGCGGGGATATGATGATACATTGTCGATTATACTTTACAATACATTAATCTGCTGCAATTATTTGTTATGATCACTGGAAAACCATGTCCTTCCTTTCTACTAAAATATGTATAATATATATATGCTATGAATACATAATGTATTGACATTATTCATCGCAGCTGTTACACATGTAGCTGAAGAGAGATCCATCATTTTGAACTGACATAGACATGTATTGGTAGGTCCGTATGGTATTCAGTGGACGGTTGGTGTGAGGGAGGATGAAGTATATTGTTCCCGAAATTTTTGTTGAGACTATTTACAAACAAGGAACAAATCTGTCACAAAGATTCAATTTTCCCAAATGTCATGTTTGTCAATGACATTTAGTCTAATCGTTTAATGAACAAACTGTCTCTTTTTGCGTGTTGGTGGAGAGGTCGATTATTGTCAAGACTTTTTCAGTGAAAGTATGAACACTCATCTCTCGTCTGACGTTTGCTTATTCATGCCCACGAACATTGCATTAATTTTCAGCAAGCCATGCTTGTCGTAAGATACGACTAACGGGATCGGGTGGTCAGGCTTGCTGACTTGGTTCACATGTTCACATGTCATCGTATCCCAGTTGCTTAGATCGATGCTCATGCTATTGATGGCTGGATTCTCTCGCCGGCTCCGATTATTTACAGTCCACCGCCGTATAGCTGGAATATTGCTGAGAGCGGCGTCAGACAAACAAACAATACCTTCTTCATATTTTAGGAAATATTCATATTCATTTTAAGAGGATGCATACACGTCGGTGTCAAATCACAAAATGTGCATGTAATACGTGGCGGCACAATGGTCTGCGTGGTTTTGTGACTTGCAACGAAGTCTGCCACCAAACAACACATATTTATTGATAAGAATACCATTATAATTTTCTTGTGATGATGTGCATAACATTTTGTGTTTCGGTTTCCTTAATGTTCCTGCTAAATTACCTTTCACTAAAAGACTTAAAACCTGGGAATGATTGATCACCGAAACGCTTTCAACTGGGTTTAAAAGGCAAAATAGTGATAAAAATGAAGTCTAAATGGAGGATCTTATTCATGTTGATGTACCTTACTACTTACTGTTCATGACGTATAAGAATGTAGGACATGTTTAACCATTTCACTAACACACAGTGTCATCACTGCCATATAGTGATCCATTCATATATTTTGTTCTGGTGTGTTGCTTTATCTGACCAATAAAATAAGTGTCTTTGGATAATCGATGTTTCTCTGGGGTTGAAGCTGTTTAGCAAAGGTTATGAAGAGGAGGGTTGAAGGCTAAATTATGAGGTTTGCCTTGTTAGTTGCTTGAGGAGATAGTGTTTGAGTGAAGTGTACCAGCTGACACATACAATCCGGCAACTACTAACATTTCAGAGATGTTCATGGTTTGTTCTTGGATCTGATTTCCTTGCTTTGGCAAACTACGTTAGCAACAGCATCTAAGTATTGCAGCTTAGAGCTTGTAAGGTAGCTGCACGATGATATATCTCAAATATCACGAACACACGCGCGCGTGTGCACGCAAACGCCCACACAAACTCGTTAAAAACGTTGCCTTTGGATTGTTAAACACTGATTACGGTGACCGGGCATTAACGTCCCAGTTTGTCTCTTCTACAACCTTGGTTATTATTATGATGCTTTTTTCTAAGAAGATAACTATTCACCCCAAAAGTAGAACAATGTGGTATTAATGCTGTTGAAATATTTACAGAAAATGCAAGGACGTATTTATTATATTTTGACTTTATATGCCAACGTTCTATTTTTGACGTTGATAAGACATGGAATGTCTTACGACTGAGAGGACAAAGGTCTAAGCACCCCAGATATGCATATCTGTTCACTTGAGATTAACGTGGAGTTACCTGTACTCAATGTACATTCAGTCAATAGTACTCTCTATTCATTGAACAAGCGTTCAATATGTCGTAGGGACGAAAACAAATGTCAGTGAAACTTCGAATATAATTCTGAGTAATTCAACTGATGAGAGTAGTTCAACTGATGAGATGTGTAAGCAGCTAATAAAGAAACGATTGCTGTTGTAGGTCACAGAAGGTTCTGCCCATGAATTGTGTCGCTCACACATATTCAACTGGCCTGCCACAAATAATGTCATTATTGCAGATGTCGTTGTAGGAACTGTGGTTATTGATGTTGCCTCAGTTTATTGGCTGTCGCTCTAATTCTTGATGTACGGTATATTCTGTGAAAATGGAAATATTGATTGTCTTTGCCAAATTGAATGATAGATACCAAAGTCTGCTCTCGTTCACGGCACTTTACTTAGTCACATCGAGACTGAGAGGATATGCCATACAGTATTATTCATACACAACAGTAAATCAAAATAGATTGTTATTATTTAGATTCATGGTAGATATTAAATTTGTCCTATGAATTGTAGCGCACAATGAACGTGAAACCCCAAGCTGTACTTTATTTTCCATTTATTCATTTTATATTTGGAGACTGCTTGTTCTCTGGCGTTGGCGTTTTCTTTTCAAACGTGTGGATGGGTTGCGATGTTTACCATCGACAGTCGAAACAACACACAGTGGTCATCTTCTTCACACGAATTGTTGCTTCCTTTGTTAAATAGTTAAATTGTGCACAAAGTGATATTCCACGCGCATCAAATCTCCTACTAAGTGCTTTGCTACGTGTTTATTAAATATTATTTGTAACAAAATGTCAAATAACCTTTTATATCATGCAATACACGGTTACTTTTTCCTATAGTATAGCCGGAATATATAAATATATAAAGGTAATAAAGAACTGCAACTACCCAGGAGAAAAAAAACCTGCCAATAAACCCTAAAAATGTATTCAAGTGATTTAAAAGACCATTGTTGGACACCAAGAACAGCAATCCACAGATCGTAAGGAAAATTTTTAAATCAATTGGTAAGTTTCAACAGGCAACTTAATGGCGAAGAAATAGTTAATCACAATGACACTGACATCATGAAAAAATAGGTTAGGAGATTAGAAGAAGTCATGGCAACTATTGGCAACCATTGACAATGTGTTTATTCGGGAACTTTTGGCATTCTCAGATATTTCCACGAAATTTAGAATATTTTGTGTTTGTTTTTAATAATGCCTTTTGCACAGTTGGGAGATGTGGGGGAACAAATAGATTAAATGCGATATCAAAGGACATGTTTTAATGTAACATGCATCAGAACATTAAATTTTTATTTCACTCAATAGTGACGTAAACTAGTTTAAACTACGCGAAAAAAACCCATTCTACTGTTTATAACCATGTACTGTAAGTATGTGTACCATCACTACATTGAGTATGAGGTGGGTTTGGATCGCTTCCATTTGTGTCTTTTTATTATTCAAACCTGCTTTGCGTTCTTCAAACATTCAAAAGAAAACGGAACATCCCCGCGGTCATCTTCGACAGTGCGAATGTGGAAGGATTCTTGAAGGTTTGTTGTTTCTTCTTTATGTTGTGTTAATCTGACACTGACACGAAACTGTCATGAATTTCCCAACAAGTGTTACGTGCATTTACACATTTTCATTGGAATCCTTGATTATTACCTTACAAACAGCTTCAATCGGTCTCTTTGAACTGCATTTATCCATCATAAATCATCCTTTCAGTATGTTTCCCAAATGCACCGAAATTATGCTTGTTTTTTTCTGTTTGTATAATAAAAGCGACAAAACCCTTTCCACGTTCATACGAAATCTCTTCTAAAAGCAGAGTTGATTGTACAATTGTGACTATATATATGTATAAGTTTGTTTCAGTACTGTGACAGCTGTAACTTGACTTCTATGCATAGATCTAAATATGAAAGAGTTCAGGTTGTCTCACTTATCTCCTTAATTTCAAGTTCAGTTGGGTAAATCAGTGGTAGGGAATTGGCTATTTAATGGTTATTTAGCGATATCGAATCATCGATATACCTGAAGCTTAATTAAGTTTGGCTAAATTACCAAAGCAACCATTCAGGATATACCATCTGATCCTGCGCACTGAACCCTCGAATTCCAGTACTATCTGTAAATGTCTAATAATAAATTATGAGGGGTGGTGAGGTAGCCTGGTGCTGGTAGCCGGGTTCTATTCTCAACATGGACACAATGTGTCATAGCTCACATCTACTGTATTGACGATAAAAATTGACGATTTTCTACCCGTGTGATGGTGATTTTGAATGTCTGATGTAATTTCTTATCAGGCCACAAATTCAACCAGGTCAGGAATTTATGGTGTCTGGCTCACTGGACCAGCGTTTAAAATGTATGTATCATTCGGACGCATATGTTTCGCAGTCCATGAAATACAAGAATATATGGGAGACTATGAACAAATATGAGAAAAGTGTGTAAATATGGCCATCGTTTTCATATATTTACAACGTCTGAAATAATTGTAAATGTTGTTCATTGATCACACAGGTTT
>VKKT01000265.1:201399-213405 GCA_008038995.1 Haliotis laevigata
ATAGAATCTCACCCTCGTGTCTTCTGATATCAAATATATCAACACTCGTTGATAAGAGTAAAAATATCCTCGGCAAGCCTCGGATATTTGTAACTCTATCAACTCGTGTTGATATAATTGATATCAGAAGACACTTGGGTGAGATTCTCTATCTACAATTTACCGCTATTTTGTGACAACTTGCTGCTCGTAAAAAAGGACGATAGATGTTGCTGAATCTATGCCAATGATTTTGCGTGTTGCGTTAATAATTCTGCAGAGTTTAGTTTTGTTTTGAACAGACAGGTTACCAAACCAACAAAGTAGGTTAAAAGTTAAAATCTTTGTATTAATGTTTTGTAAAACATTACCATAAGACAACAATCAAGTCTAAACTTGTTTAAACGACGAAAGAAATACAATCTCTGCTGACATTTTATGTATACCTAATCAACATTGTCATTCCAAGTTAGCATAAAGTCAATGATAGTGCCTAAATACTTGTATTAGTCACAATTTCAAATTCAAATTTGAAGTAGGTCCTAAAGAGTGAGATGATTTTTCTGAAATCTATAATCTTCTCTTTTGTTTCCTTAGTACTTAATATAAAATAGTTATCTTTACACCAATTTGTAAACTGAAAACCTCATTTCTGTAATCAAGGTCAGCAGATTTCAAAAGAGAAACAATTGCTGCGTCATCGGCAAATTTGATAATGAAACAGATAGCTGTTTCACTGATACAATCATTGGTAAAAATAATCAACAATATGGGTGACAAAKCACATCCTTGTGGAGTTCCAGTGGACAGGTTGGTAACAGAGGATCTGATCCCATTTTCAGTAACACAGTGAGGTTTATTAATCATGAAAGAGTCTACCATCTGATTAGATTACTGTCAACACACGTGTTTGACAGTTTTGACAGAAATATATGTGGTTGAATGGTACTGAATGAGGAAGAAAAGTCAGCGAAAAGAATCCTCACATATGATCCACTATTTTCCAAATGTTTATAGATGAGATTCAGAAGAGTTATTGAAGCATCTTCTGTACCTCGTCTTTGTCGGGGAGCAGTTTAGGAACATTTGACCATAAAACAGTTGTTCACTTTTGTCAAGTCTTTCGTACACATGGTCCCAAGGGACCACAAAAAATGTGAGTGTGTTGTCAGGAATATATGTTTATTGTGCGAACTCAGCTATATTCCAGCTATATGGCGGCCATCTGTAAATAATCGAGTCTGGACCAGACAATCCAATGATCAACAGCAAATGCATCAATTTGCGCAATTGGGAACCGATGACACGTGTCAACCAAGTCAGCGAGCCTGACCGCCCGATCCCGTTAGTCGCCTCTTACGACAAGCATGGGTCACTGAAGATCAAAATTCTAACCCGGACCTTCACGGGTACATCTGGAATGAGTTACTGGATTGTCGAGTGTTTTCACAAGACTAAAGCTAAAGCGTCCTGTGTCCTGTGGACAAGATAATCCATTACTTATCATCATGCGCAACAATCTTCGCAGTCTGGATTCAGTGTGTAAACCAAGTCAATGCCTGACCACCCGATCCTCTTACGGCAGGCTTGGGTTGACGGAGATCCGTTCTATCCCGGACCTTCACGGCTCAGCCAAATACTGTTTACTCCCACTGTGTCCACTTTTGCAAATGGGTAGTGTTAAACAACAGAGGGATTTGGGTATAGTCTGTATCAGGGTAGTGGGCATTGATATATAGTATAGTTTACTTAATTCTTAAGTCATAAACTACATACTAAAAGAATTACTTAATTCAAAAAACTAGTAACTGGCATTAACACAGAAAGACATAAGTGAAATGAGTTTGAAATAATAATTTATGAACATACAAGTGATATGCATCTTATGAAACATTGGTATGAGTAACAACAATAACATCACCAACATATATGTCCCATCACAATACAAGGTGTCTGCAGCAGCTTAATGGAGGAGGTTGTCTGGTGTGGAAAATAGCATGAAGTTCTTGTCAGGTGCTGAATGCAGGAGCAAGTTGTCACGTCAACTTGAGCATTAGCCATGATGATGAATGATGAAGTGGGGGTTCGTTTTATCATATAAATGCATGACTGGGACATTTATTAGTGTTCACCAATTTGTTCTGAAATGTGCTCTAAAAGTTATTCAGACTTGTGGTCAATTTGTCACCAGACGTACCTTGAAACAGACTATAACTAATCCCCCTATTGTTCTACGGGTGGCTGCATTTTGCTGTTTGGAGAAAAGTGGGTACAGTGGGGGTACACCCAAAATACATCCTTTGAATAATGGAGGCTCTTGTGATTGACATCATCCACGGCGATCCACGCAACTGGGAAACGAAGACATGTAGTCTACCAAACCCTCGAGCGAGTACAGACTACCTAATAATGACATGATAGTAGTAATCCGTTGTTCTTCCTTCCTTTAGGTAGTGTTCACTGTTTATGAGTTTTTCAGTGCAGGATGTTTTTGTACGCGATTTAAGATCCTCAAACTCGCCTAGATAGCTACGTTTTATCTCTTAAATTCTTAAACCTCCCTGTAAACAGAGGGAGTGTCTTGTAAATACGTTATAAATCAGGGGGGAAAGTTAAAACATTCATCAACATTTTATGTTTCAGTCGGACCTTCTATGAAACTTAGGAAACGGGCATAAAATCTCCGTTGCACCATAACTGACAAGGTCAGTTTTGAAAGCACCGTAATAATCTGCGTTTCTGTAGCAAAGTGGGACGAAGGTGGCAAAGTTGTTCTACGGATAACTAAAGAAAGTATTCGTCATCTTACATCATTCCGCATTACTAAGTGTCCAAATGCAAATAGATTTCTTAAGTGAAACATTCACATGTTACATTATCAACTTACCCAGTGGGCACATCAACGTTGTTTCATCGTTGAGAATAGGTTGGTCCTCAACGTTAAAAATAGATTGAAAATAGGTTGTGTATGAAAGAGTTTTAGACGTAGATATCCGACGTGGAATCAACGTTGAAGTTTGACCTATTATCAACGTTGAAAAAAGGTTGTATATGAACCTTTTTAGACGTAGATATCCGAGGTGGAATCAACGTTGAAGTCTGACCTATTATCAACGTTGAAAAAAGGGTTGTATATGAAAGTGTGTTAGACGTTTGTTTGCTAACAGGAGTCATAAATTGTAACAAAAGCCATTTTGACGTTAAATGATGAAAACAAAGTGGGTGGTAATGAAAGAGCATTATCATCTTTCTCTTAAAGTTTGTGATGGATATACTGGCAAACAAGTAAAATGTTAAAACTTGTTACCTTAGCATTGCTCCTTTCACGTGATCCACAAAATTAATTCCACCCAATCTTCGAAAATGAGATTTTTGCAAATTCCATTAAAGAAAAATCATATTTTACATAATTTAATGTTCCTTACTAAATTACTTCTTTTATATGTAATATTTTAACCATTAAGAGATATAAATCATCACATCCTTTCCAAACCAGTGTAAGAATGAAAGTCTTTGGGTGCAGTTTTCTTAAGTGTCCCATCAAAGTATCATTAGGGAAGTTACACATTTTGTAAATAAATAAAAGTTCAAATAAATTATATACAATTTTACCCTTCATAAAGACTTGCACAAGACATTTTGAAGTGAATTTTCGTTGCATGATCTGAGAAAGATTCGCTTTCGCCATTCTCCATTCCCCCTCCCCCCAAGTAATTTACATATGCTGACAGGGTTCACAGCGTGCTCAGTACACAATTTACTGACAGATCCATTCAAACGAACAAATGTTTATAATAATGTGATGTAATATAAAACATTGATAAATTCTAATCGATTTTGAATAACTGCCCTTAGGGACCGTTCATAATTTATGACTAGGGGGTGATGATGTTTTTTATGGAGAAGCATGTACAATGTGAATTAACACACACACACACACCAATGTATGTACAAAATAAGTGACCCCCCAGGCCTGTATGCCTGTACAAAATCAGTGACAGTGAGAAACACGTACGTGACATACCGGTAATCTTGTGAGATAAACATCAGCCCTAATTCGGAGTTTCCTGCTACATTCACTTGCTAGATTTGAACAACATTCCCACGTTTTCATTATACATGAATGAAATACTTACCAAATAAACACCAGCATGCTATGAAGATGTTGAAAACAGAACGATATTGCTTTGAACTTCGCCAAAGTGAAACGCCGAACTTACAACGATCAACTGCCTTAGTGCGTGATAATTGTGCGCATGTCCGGATATGACAAAATGAGGCGATCGGAAGGTCAACATGTGGCATGTGCTTGAAAGCAAATTGTCGGGAGTTCTACAATTTTGACAGTTTTGTGGGAAAATATCAAATTTAATGCAATTCGGATAACTGATGACACTATACCTAAAATCATTGATATCTTTTCATTTTCAATTGCGATTTACGTAATATTTCCGTCCGTTGAAGATTTATTCATGCAGATGGATTGGGGTTGGTGAACAAGCATTACTGCTTATGTTAACACCCCTCCCATGCAACATATAATACAACATGAAATGGAGGATTTGACGTCATCGATACTGACCATTGCATAAATATAATATTTTTAAATATATATAAATATATACAGATTACATGAATTACAACTTTTCTCTAAGTAGTCATGAGTAAGAGAGTTACAGTTGTGTGTGTCTAACAAGCCATTGTAGAAATATAAATCAATCATGAGAAGGTTGTTGAGTAAATATAATTATTTTCCTGAGAAAATTTGAAGCGTGGTGTCTTGGTTATATAATCGTGGACGGAATCAACTATTTTCTGGTTTACACAGGGAGTAAGTTCTTTGTTTCCCTTAAGAACGGTATCCAGGTTATAACCGGTAGTGTAAAAAATAAAACAATATATTAGATTATATCTGTCACTAGGTCGATCTGGATCTTTTATGAAATTAATTGTTGTATAGGGGTTGGATTAGTCCCAAATGACGTCATCGAACACCTGGCTCACCTCATTTCACAGGGGGCAATGACCGCGCCCCGTGGGAAAGGGATCCGGCGTGACATCATAGCATCCCACCATGACATCATGCCATTAGTTCTGACCAATCAGCATGGAGGAACTATCGAACTCACTCCGGTGTGACTCAGGCTGACTGGGGTCAATGACCTCGTACCCCGTTGGAAACGGATCACTCATCATAGCATCACACCATGGCATCACGCCATTAATTTGGACCAATCAGCGTAGAGCAACTATCGATCTCACTGGACCACTGACCACAAACTAGTTTCATCCGGTTTCAATTCTACCTATATAAACCCCCTCTGACAGTGAGTTGAGGTTATTACTAACAACATGTCTTTTTACAAAATGTTTATATCGCCTGTGGAGAAAATCTGTTAAATCTCAAATCACAAAGCGTGCGCCGTTGAGGCATGGTGAATTAAACTCGCTGCCTCCACACTTCCTTCGTCTCACTCAGCCAAGGTGCAATATGATACCTCCTCAAGTTGTATTCAAAAACATTAGCCTGTCTCACGTCCCTGAACCATATTATTTCCCTACAGCCTAGCCCTCCCTGCAGTGCTAAGGCTATAAATGAACTCTAGATTTCCCCCCAGGTCTTCCGGGACTCCTTTTCAATTTAAATAGGTTTGTTCGTTACTATCATAATTATATATTCAGAGACTAAACGTTAGTTTAATCTAACATGTGCGCACATATGTGTAAAAGAAATTATACGGGTTCAGTTCAAGGGTTTTATGACACATTTGTTATAGATCAGCGTTCATTGCCACATGAAAATTGTTTGAGTCTGTCTTGACCATCACCAAAACAACCCAACTAAATAGAAATTCAAACGTTTTTCAAACTTACCGGTATTCACGTTCCATATTTGAACTTCCTATCCAATCAATATTGTCATTGTATTTTGCCTTGTAATGCCAACATATCGATTGTTTTAAATTCCATACTATCCCAGTGTTTCCAATGGGGGGAAGAAGAAATTTCAAGGATGATAATGAGATGTTATACCAAAACATGGGGCACTGCTGTGGCAGGGGGAGGGCGTGTCAAGTTTCTGTAGACAGTAAGCCTGGAAATTTCTCTCGAGTGTAAACAACCTATGTTAATATGGTGGAATTAGCAGCCCATGAATTACTCCCTACTAAGTAGTATGATTTTGTATTGAATGAATGCATCATGATAAGACAATACTTGATGTATTTTAAAACCAAAAACATCCACAATAAAATGCTACATGCTCGTTAGAATCAACACTAGCTAGGGCGTGTCAGCTTTGACTGTAGAAATGTGCATTCTCGTCATGGAGATAGTATGTGAGCTTCCAACATATTTAGGAATGCAACTTTCATCGAATTCATTTTAAACTTCCATCAGGAATGGGGTGTAATTGTATAGTGTTAGCATGAAAGAGTAATCATAAATGTATGAATGACAACGCACTAGTGTATTTTATTATTATATGGGTATTTATATAACGTTATAGTCCATCCTCCATGCATGTTCAAATCGCTAGTAAATTTTCCCTTGAATGTCAGTCTCAGCCATATTACCATTCTCGACTCCCGGGGGAGCATCTTGCTGCCACTAGGCGCACCAGGTTAATGTGGTTTTCCCATCCTAACGAGGAATACATGACAGACAGACAAAAAACAAGATAAACTGATTTCATTCTTTTTATTAGCTCTGTGTAGAACTACGGGATATGAGTGCTCCCAGAACTAGAAGCTGCTTCACTAAGTAGGTTTTCCCACAAGAGGTGGGCCCTTAGACAATCATGGTGAATGGGTGTATGAGTCTAAATTCTTCCAAAGACTGAGTAGTACTTTCTGATGCATGTGGTTGTACTGGTTGCTGCTGCTGCTTTTGCTTTTGTTGTTGCTGCTGCTGCTTTTGCTTTTGTTGTTGTAGTTGCTGCTGCTGATGCTTGATATCTGCTCCTGAATGTTAGAATATGACGGGACAAGTCATGAGCCCAAACATATTCTTTGGAGCATAAAGGGACAGGGATGCATAATGATATTCACACGTTGATAGTCCTACTACAAATCACACATTTAGCCTTTTGTCTCTATTTAAAAATCTTTTTTTCATTCGCGTTGTTGACACAGCTTCCATTGTGCTTTCCCTATTGACAACACTTTTTCTTTGTCACTTCAACTTGGCTTTAGCCTGTTGAACGATTTGTTGGGTGAGAGACGTGAGTGCAAAAGTCTCTTCAGAAAGGGGTAGGTCCATCTTGACACCTTGCTTCTCATAATAGATCACATAATCATCAATGTTTGTAAAGGGATTGGGATATCCTTTAGCCTGCAAATAGTAATAGTTGGTCCATTTCTTAGGGTCGTCCGGATAGGGTCTCCACTAGAAAGCATTTCATGCAAATGATTCGTAAACTTTCGAGATCAAAGTATTACTTAAGTGATTTCACAAACCTTGTAAGGTCCGGGTTAGATTGTGCCTTCAGTAACCCATGCTTTTCGTAAGAGGCGACTAACGTGATGGGGTGGTCAGTCAGGCTCGCTGACTTGGTTGACATATGTCATCGGTTCCTAATTGCGCAGATCGAGGCTCATGAGGCTGTTGATCACTGGATTGTCTGGTCCAGACTCGATTATTTACAGACCGCCGCCATATAGCTGGAATATTGCTGAGTGCCGCGTAAAACTAAACTCACTCAAACCTAACATGTATTTTGTTGCTACAGATGATTATGGTATTGGTATGTCACCTGTAGTAATATAGAGGCGTTTCTAGTGCAAGACACGAAGGAATAGTATTTCCCAAATTTAGTTACCTTAGAAAATACACCTTTTATCTGGCGGCCATATGAACAACGTTTGGAATCTACGTATTATCTGGCTGTCAGATTTACACACGTTTAAAGAGGTGTTAAAATAAACGAACACTCAACTCTAGTATTTATAGGTATTTCACAGGTGTGTGAATCTGGCTGTTCATGTGTTTTCTAGCATGTGTAACATACGTAAATGCTGTGAATGTGGGACATGGATTTCAATACATTTAACATTTCGTATGACCATGGTTAAGTTTGTCATATATTTCATAAACGTGTAAATACTAATATAGTATATATAATACACTAATATAACATGTATTTCAATGGTTCGGTAAATACCACATCGGGTTCGGGATGTACTGAGATAATAATAGTAACAATTCCTGAATTTGTATAGCGCACCATTCAAAGTCTTTGCTCTGTGAAAGTCTGAGAGAAGAGAATGGTCTTTAGTTGTGACTTGAAAATTCAAGTGAATAAGTTCAGGTTTTTGGGTAGAGAATTTCATTTTTTCTGCAGCTGCATATTTGAATGTTCTTTTGCCAAAGGTTGAGGTCTGAATTTTGAATTTTTCTGAATGGTGAATAGTTTTTGCTTTTGTGATCTCAGAGGTCTCGGACGACGAAAGAGTAGTTCAGTGAGATAAGATGGAGCAATTTTTMTSGAAGCACTTGTAGGCATACAGAAGGATCGTATGGTCAATGCGGAATGAAATACGCAACCAATGGAGCTCTTTCAGTACTGTGGAAATGTGGTCGAACTTTGACGCTCTGGGGGTGATTCTAGCACCACAAATTTCTGAAATGGTGAATAACTATAATTGTATCGACTTCACAACGACCACCACATCGGTTGGTTATATTACACCAGAGCGATAATGTTTGAGAATGTTATAACACCCTGCCTCTGTCTTGATGTTAATGGTATGAACTGATAGTTTGTTAATTGGTATTCAATGGCATAACAGTATTTCTCTACCCAATCGTTACCGTCATACACCTGCGAAATACAATACATGATTTCCATCATTGCAGCGACTGAAATGAATTATGTATTTTTAGTAGTGACTTGAATTGCACTTAATGAAAGGCTCATCTGATTAATGAGTGTCATCTATAAATTAGACGCAATTTCCCGTTTTTGATGAATAGCCCCGAGAGACGCCTGTGAAGGTGTCTAAATATGAATGATATTGCACATTATTGTATAAACAATTTTTCCTATCAACAGTGCGGGTTACGTATCGGTTGATATATAGATTTTATTCAGTCATGCTGGCGCTGACGACGCAATTACTGTTATATCTACTTGCTTGGCGTGCTAGTAACGTAATGACATAGAATACATTTTTTCATATACCGAGCTGTTGATTCGCTTGAATTTATAACATTTGACAATATGTGTTCATATAGTACACTCTTTAACATACGTGACAAATAGTCTGTATCGGTTCCATGGTATTGATAACATATTCACGATTTGGGCATACATTCATGAAAATGAAAACGACGTGAGGGGTAGGTCTTGTGAAGAACACAAAGATTCATGGAGACTATACCCATCTAAGCGTAAATCCAGTGTGTGTAAAACATGCATCTACTTTTCATGTTATTTTCATGGATTCTTTCTTTTCAACTTCTTTCCAGTTGTCGGAATGAAAGATATTCCCTTAAGTCACACACAGAATTGGATTCGTATGTCTTTGATGTATAAACGGCATGTACATTGTGTTCCAATATTGATCAGAAACTAAGTAGTCTTGTTCGACGTAACACAGCAACGAAACAACAACTTGTTTAACATGTTTAAGTAGGCTGTGTTAGTGGCCTGAAATACTGGGGTTAGATACTCAGCAGAAAGTTAGCATTTAGCAATTCCGTCCTGTAATCTGACACGTGAGAGGTGAATAATGAAAGATGAGAAATAAGAAGATCGGTTCGTAATGAGATAATTAGAAACACATGGCTAGGTTATACCCATGACTGAGCACCTACAATATAAAGGGACCACTAATAACGTGCTTTCGTGACCCACACGTCTGTTGAAAGGGCTCATATATCAGGCCTATGGGTGAGCATTGGGCATTATGCTTTTCAGTAATTGCCTTTTCTTGTCCAAAAGAACTTAGCATGTTGTGTAAGTAGGAAGATCAGTAAAATAATTGTAAGATGGATGTTATTGTTATTTCATCCGTGTGTTACCTGGCTCTTTGTCTCCTTCATATGTCAACAAGGGTAGATTGCTCTATCTTAAGTGTTTTGCGACTCATTTTCGGCACTTTCCCATGCCGTTTAAATATTTTATATTGTGATTCCTTTATAATTGAGTCCCTAGTATGGTGATCTACCTTCAGTTGTTGGCGATCTATAGCCAGTTTGTATATTGTTTTGTCCAGATAGTGCTATTAGTTTTAATTTTCTATACTAGTTTTAATTCAAATTGTGATATTCTAGTTGTTTTACTGTCCTTCGATGACAGGTTTTTTTATAATATGCATATATTCCATTTCAATGTCAAATATGTTCTCGTCACGATATGGCTGAAATATTGCAGATGTGACATTAACTATTAACTCACTCACTCACTCACTGACTTTATATTTGAAATGGACAACAAAGCACAATGTTGAGAGTTTCAACTTGATCTCACTTGCTTTAATGCAACAAGGAGCGACCCAGAGCGATATCTGTTTGTGTGTATGTGTTCGTGTGTCTGTGTGTATATGTACATGTTTGTGTTTGTCTTAGGATACAAATAAGCCATTTTTATAAGTGTGTAATATGTTTTTGTATCTTGTGTTATAGCAATTACATTACATTCCACATAATTGACCTAACCTATATTGCTTATCACAATGAAAACAAACACTGTTTTTTTTCACAATGAAAACACGTACACAAAGAACCGTTAGCTCCCTAATCGTATTACACGGTCGTATGNGTTCTCTGAGTGATAATAGCTACACATATTTCATTAATTATACTTTCAAAGAAAATAATTGCAATGTATAAATGGTTGCCGTTGTAAAAATGGAAACGTGCAAATACTTGGTATAACCACTTTTTTATTCGGAATCCAGACATTATCCAATACGGACGTTTTCTGAAAATTCAGTTACCCCACACCTATTTTGATTCATGTCTAGGGTGGACAATAGAAAATGCTAGTATTTTTAGATAACTAAGCCGATTCGATATCATGTATCGTTAAAAGTAGGATCATATCCACTCCCAAGTTCAAGATCAAGTAGATATGGTTGACGTATTTGGTGTTAGAGTTCATATCTGTGGTAAATTGGTATTAAATATATTTTACACCCAGAAAAAAAGGTGTCTCAACGTGGGTCTATAGAGTTTTACATAGTCACTCTATAAGCTAGCGCATATAGATATCGCAGCTTATTTTGTCTGTTAAACGAAATGGAATATGTTTCTGAGGATAGTCAAAAGTGGGTATCCTTTTCACTGACGTTATATATTTTCGTCATTTAATATTTTCCCAAAAAACTTGATCGCGTTAAAAACACATTGGAAACTTGGATTTCAATATTCCCGTGCTGTAGATTACCTTTACATTTAAAATGGTTTTAAACTGAGCCAGCGAAGCTTAAACTACCACCTCTTGGCAACCACATGGCTCATCTTATCATGGAAATCAATGCTCATGGAAATCAACCAGCGCCCATGTACAACAACCTACAATACCTCTTTAAGTGGCATTTTAGAAATAGTTAAGTTCAATATCGAACAAACTTGATGGATAACAATTTCTCTATTTCCTGAGTGCGACGATTCAAATTCCTGCTTGACAACGGTACAAGGATCTGAAATGAAACGTCACACTCACGCAATAAAGAAGATGTTACACATAAAGTTTGTTTGTTCGTTCGATATTGACCTACATAATCATATCACTCACCATCGATTCCATGATTGTAATATTCATACATGACGTCAGACACATCCATTTCTTGTCAATACATCAACGGATACCCTTAGCGTCAGCATTTCCATGAGGAGATCTTAAAGGAATTACCATACAATCATTATATGGATGACGTTAGCATTTCCACGGTTTGATCTTTTAATCTTGTCACCGAAAAGTGTTTTTGCATGTTCATCCATTCTGATTGATTGTTTATTTCAATACTTTGGTTGTCAGCGTTCTTTAAGTTCTTTAAGCCCTGGGATTAAGCTGTATTAAAT
>VKKT01000266.1:105778-118270 GCA_008038995.1 Haliotis laevigata
GTCTCAAGGACGAACCCACTGACGTCACGGAACGTGGCACGTGCATGCATGTTGGATACATGACACTAATCTCTGATTTTAAATCCTTATGTGTCTACACAGGTTTGATAAATTTAGATTTTAAATTTTTGTATGCACAGTTACTTTATGTGCCTAGTATATTACATTTTTCCTTATCCTGACTCATGCTTATTGCTTATCTCCCTTCTCCTTTCAACGGTTACGTGGAAACTTGAATCCCTTTCAATTCCCTGAAGTGATCGTAATATCACTCACCCACGAGCAGCCTTCCTTTTCCCGCCAAAATGTTATGTGAACTTTGTGACAAGTCGTGCAAGAATAATCCTTTCACTTCTGGGTGTAAAAATTTCAGAACATCGACACTCACACATCACATTGAATCAAATGACCATGTTCAGTCATTGAAAGATCATGTTCTACGTGCCTGTTTTGAACAAACATCCAACAATATTGTCAGTAAAATTGCAGAGAAAGAAGCTGCCTTTGTTTGTGCAATGAGAACTATGTTTTACGTTGTGAAAGGAAATATTGCATTATGCAATTACCTTAGCATGCTTGCAATGCAAGAAGAAAATGGTGTGGATCTTGATGACTTGAAAGTCGGAGGTAATGCCACATACTGTCGATGGCAACTGCAATGGATTTTGTGGATATATTTGTTGATGTAATTTCAACCTAAATTGATGAAACAATTGGTGCAAGTCATTTTGGAACCATACTCACAGACGAAAGTAAAGACATTTGTGTTGAGAAACATATTGGTCATTTATTGCAAAACTGTGGATAAAGAACTCAGAATGAGAACATTCTTTCTAGGTAATCTGAAATTAAATGACATCAGTGTGACAGCAGAAGTTTTGTTCAATGAACTGACCTACTTTCTGCAGACCAGAGGAATATCATGGTCAAAAGTAATTGGCTTTGGATCTGGTGGAGCTTCAATCATGATACGGAAAAAGTCAGGTTTAGCAACACGAATAAAGGCAGTCAACCCTTCTGCATATCTGTACATTGCATTGCCCACAGGCTAAACTTCTGTACTTCCAAAGCTGCTGATGATGTGAAGTACATGAAGGAAACTTTCCAGAAAACCAGATGTTTGATAGGCATTTATAACTCATCAGTGCAGTGTACATGTCACTTAGATCACTCGTCACTTATTGTAAGAAACACAGAAAGGACAGTTCCAGTCTGAAGTTGACAGACTTCACCGTCATAATGACCTCTACATGATGATGGACATCATTCCATAACTAAATTTTGGCATGAAATGCATGTGGACCCGTTTTTTTTGTAAATATCTCTTCATCCAATGACCCAATCGATCTCAAACTGTGCAGGTGGATGTTTTGTCAGACAATCTAATCACAAACTATAGCAGAACTCAGCTTGGTGTTCCAAAAGGAAGACCTGGATATTGAAGCAATGCATCCAGTCATTGATGGTGTTTATTTAGTTATTGAAACAGCAAAGTTGGGCAAGAGTTACTACCAACAGCTTCTTAATATGTCTCACACTAAGGTGAAAATGACAGTGAATGTGTCAAACAGCACTGAACCGAAAACTGTTAAGGCTGCCAAAGAAGAGTTTGTAAAGAGCAGAGATGATTTTCTGTGGAAGTTGGTTGAACAGTTAAAAAAGAGGTTTCCACAACAGAGCACCCATGTTGCAACATCATTCCATATTCTTGGCCTCATATCCATCACTTTTCTTTCTCAAGAAGAATTACAGTCCTATGGCCTGAAAAAACTTGACATACTTCTTGATCACTTTGGCAAGACCAAGGAGGAACTTCAACAGATGTCTGCAGACTGTCAGCTGATCCCATTACAATGTGTTGATTCAGAAGACACCAGGGCAGAGTGGGCCATTGTGAAAGGGATTGTTATCCAGAACAGATATCCAAGAGACAAAACAGTTATGTTGTGGAAGATTATCAAATAGAATCATGGTGACCTGTTTCCAAATTTGATAAAGTTGGTTCAGTTATCACTGCATGTGCCACTACGGACAGCTGACTGCGAAAGAGGCTTTAGTTGTCTCAACCACATTCATACAAACATCAGAAATATACTTGATTGTAAGTAGTGTTACAGTTTGACTATGCCCTCGCTCTTACAGAGAGGGCAACTCAATCAACTTCCAAGAGGAAGTGGGGCGATGGGGTAGCCTAGTGGTTAAAGCTTTCGCTCGTCACACTGAAGACCCGAGCTTCTAGATTGTCCCAGAAATCGTCATCAGCGAGTTCTACGTCATCTACCCATTCTACTAGATCAGAGAGGCCTATGAATGCACATACATCGTTCGGGAACGCCCTATCATATCTAGACAGTTCACCACCGGTTCTCGAACCGCAGATCAGCTTGACAATTTCATAGAAAATGTCTTCACAGAACACTAGTACCCCTGCAGGGTGTGCGAACCCCAGTTTGCAGAAGCATTTTTCCAAGAAGTCGTCATCTAAGAGAAAACATTTGTCTCATCGCAGATCTACGATGTCAGGGTCCAAGAACCCTTCTAGTGACAATCAGCACACTTTGCCGCTGGCTACTTGCTCCACTGTTATGTCCACACAGTTCACAAATGTGTCCGCAAACAATCTACTTTGGCTCTACTGTCGCTGAGAGAATTAACATCTGAAGAAGAGTTCATGAACTCTCATAAAAAGAGATCATCATCTCATTGTCGTCATCAGCGAAGTACGTCGACTACATCGCAGTCTTGCGAGAACCCATCGAAATCGACGAACCCGTCTATGGACCAGGATCTTGTGGCTAGTGTCACACGACAAGTAGTCTTAGATATGCAACAACTACATTCAGCAGAGAATCAACAGTCGATTACTCAGTCAACTCCTACTGCATCTATCAGAGATTCCGCCCATGATGAAGCACAAGCTTCAGATACAAGAGTCCATGAACAAGACGACTCAACTATCTACCCGGACTCTGATATTTTGTCTTGGATAGCGGATGGCATACCAATATCTTCGCCAACTCATAACTCGAACTCGGCTGAGACATTGTCGCATAGTGGACGAGGATTTAGACATGCTGACAATCCCACCAATAAAGCTGATATCTCAAGTTTCGTCGAACCTCAAGTCAGCATTCGGGAATGCTACTAGACATCAAGGTCAACATACACCAGCGTTTAACACAAGGAAATTTCCTCTACATAGTATGGATCTTCAGAGTGCAAGAGATTGACAATGATTTTGATATCATCAGCAACTTCAAGTCTCATAGCTATAAGGTGGAGGATAGGAAGTTGGCTAACCTAGACACTACTACTAGACGTACGTTCTTTGGACTAGCTAGATCTCAAACTATCAACAAAGCTTTAATCAACAACTTCCAGAATCTGAAAACAGAGACAGAGAGGATGATATTGTCAACACTCATCACGCAAAAGAAAGATCAGGAGTTTATGTCCAATCACCTGGCATCTACATCGGCATGCTTGACCTTATTTCGTTGACAAGGTCTCCTTTCATCTTGCAACTGGCCAGACTATCATATTATGTCTCTATTACATCAACCTTGGGTAGCACCTACACTATTTGATGGCAGCATAAGACCAGTGTCTCGAGAAGTATGCCAGGACAACAGAGATCAGATGCTCATCAGATCCATGCAGATCATGAACAACATGTATCGGCAATCGTCACGTCAAGGACAATTCCACTCGATATTCCCAGGCATACAGAAAGCCAAGGATAAGAAGGCTTCAGGCTTTCAAGGAGGCAAATCAGGGAATTTTTGTCGACCATACAACAACTCAAGAGGATGCTCCGGGAGAGGCCGTTCTTCAGGAGGCTCCAGCTCCTCTCGTCGGTGAAAATCATGTTCGGACTGACTTGGAAGGAGACATATAGTCTACTACTGGGAAAATTGGAGAATCCTACAAAACGAATATGTTCTAGAGGCTATGAGATACCACCTCTCACCGTCACAGCACTAGTGCATCATTACCCAGAGCTTCAACGCATCAAAGTGAAGGAAACCATCGAATCACTACTTGTAAAGAATGCCGTAGAGATCTAGATCAACGCAGTCTCACACCAGGATTCTACACTCGAATTTTCCTAGTACCGAAAAAGAACTCCAAGGAGAAGTGCTGCCTCATTTACAACATGAAGCGCTTCAACCTAGACTATCTACTAAAACCAGACAAATTCAAAATGCTCCATCTACCACAGTTGCGACATCTAATCAGACCCAACGATTTTCTAGCCAGCATAGATCTTCAAGACGCCTATCTGCACATCCCTATACATCCGGACTCGAGGCAATATCTTCGATTCCTATACCAAGGACAACATTACCAGTGGAGGGTACTCCGCTTTGGAATTGTGTAACAATACCTATAGTGGTGTTTCAACATCAGAGAGGATTTTGCAGCGCCTTCTACCTAGACAAGGGCATACAGGCACATCAACTAGCAGAGCAACTCAACTGCTAACACAACTGGGATGGTTAGTCAATCGGATGAAATCGGAACTACAACCATCGCAGGAACTGCAATTCCTCGGAATCAAGTTTCTCACCACAAAGAACCGCATCGTAGTTCCAGAGGAACGGTGGGAGAACATACAGACTTGTCTTCACACAGCCTTGAACGAACCTCTACCGATAAGAGATTAGCAGAAACTGTTGGGTCTCCTCATGTCGGCACAGTCCCTAACACAGGGGAAGGCTACAATTATGTCCGATTCAACGCTAACATCTCATCTAGACAGCCGATACCCATTCCTTAGCATCTGAAGGAATATCTACTTTGGTGGACAAACAAGTCGAAGAGGTTGCATCAGGAGTTTGCTCACCAAACGAAAGGAGCCTGTACATAAATCAACTAGAATTCAAGGCAGTTATCGAGGCAATTCAACATTGGGCACATGTACTGAGAAATCAAGTCCTCATGATCCACAAAGACAACTCAACAGTAGCGTTTTACATAAACCTACAAGGCTCAACAAGATCAGCGCCTCTACTTCAACAGACTTTTCAACTATTCAACCTAGTGGATCACCAAACTTACGGATAAAAGCTTGCCACATTCCGGGAGTGAAAAATGTCTTAGCAGACGCCTTATCCAGACCATTCTGACCATCTCCTAAGGAATGAATGTTACATCCGGAAGCATTCCAACTGATAATGAGAAGTCAAGGTCATAGATCTGTTTGCGTCACGCTTCAGTCATCATATTGCAACGTTTGTCTCACCAGTACCAGATCCACAAGCTTGGGCGCTTGACGCTCTCACCATGTCATGGCAAAGACTAAATGCTTACGCATTTCCACCACCGATACTACTAACTCAGGTACTGCACAAGATCGCCCAGACCAAAGTCCTACAAGTGACTTTGGTGACGCCCTATCGGCCAGCGAGAACATGGTTTCTAGACCTCATACAACTCATAGGAGAGTCTACCAGATTGGCAGAATCTACTGATCCATTCTCACACAAAACAACCTCACAGCAACCCAACAGGACTCCGGCTACACGCATGGCGCGTATTACGCACAGTCTGGGGAAAAGGGGATATTCTACCGGAGCTATGAAGGCAGTTACATTGATCTTGAGACGTTCTTCTCTGAACCTCTATGATGATAAATGGAAAAACTTTGATCAGTTTGCTACACGCAAGGGATTTTCGGCTTTGAAAGCTATACATCCTCAAGTAGCAGAATATCTATGTCATCTGAAATCAACTAAACGTTTGAGAGGATCTACTTTCAACATAATTGGCGGCGATCAGCTCAGTTATCACAGGCGTTAAACTCACCAAAGTACTTGAACTCGTTGCTCTAATGAGATCATTTAAGAATCAACAGCAGAAATTTAGAGCCCCAGCATGGAATCTCAACATAGCGCTACAACATCTCACC
This sequence comes from Haliotis laevigata, assembly GCA_008038995.1. Taxonomy (NCBI): domain Eukaryota; kingdom Metazoa; phylum Mollusca; class Gastropoda; order Lepetellida; family Haliotidae; genus Haliotis; species Haliotis laevigata. The sequence goes on from VKKT01000266.1 coordinate 111,690, forward strand.
AGCGATGACTTACAAACCTCTAAGAAACACAACTTTTGAGTGATTTACTCAGAAAATGATATTTCTTCTCGCCTTAGCTACAGCAGCATGGATGTCTGAAATACATGCTCTCGACTTGGGGCAAACGAGATTCAACACAGAACATGCTGCAGTCCACCTGGGACTAAGATGGAACTTTATAGCTAAGAATCAACTACCTGGTCAACCAGATCATCAATTTCACGTACCAGCATTGTCATCAGTCCTCGGACATCGAGGCACAGAGGATTTGTCACTATGCCCAGTCAGAGCTTTAAAAACCTGCTTAGAATATACTGCTACAAGAAGGACAAAACTTAAACGTCTTTTCATTCCACTCTCCGCCACGATCTCATTCTGGATCAGAGCTGTCATTCTATGAGCTTAGAAAGCAGCAGGACTGGCTCTACCTAACCCACTTGAAGTTAGAGCATTAGTGTCGACACTCACACTACATGGGAATTACTCATTATCATCCATCATGGAAAGCTGCTTTTGGAAATCTGACACAGTGTTTGCTAACCACTATCTTCAAGACATTGCTACAAAGGACATATCAGGCATTCACCAGTTCGGTCCACTTGTAGTGGCACAACAACTCACGATTTCAGCCAGACATTGAGAAACTCACCCTGATCACGCTGACTCCTTGACACTAGGCAACTGACCCATTGCCACCAGCAGGGAGTCCATGTTCCCCTGTCTTACTTGATAAGTCAGCACATGAGTGATATAAACCCAGATGAGTAATGGTCCTTACTTAACTTATGGGTTGCAATTCAGTTTCGGTAATAGTCCTTATCTTAACATATGAATCGTTCTAAGATAACTAGACGTTGAAGAGTACTAGATTATCTAAAATCAACAAAATCTATAAGTTTTACTTCTTTTAATGAGTTAAGAGAAGGTAGTCCCCCAAATACGACATTTAGACAACTAGGAAGCCGCAAGAAGAGTTCCGAGAGGGTATGCGATCAGACTGTATCAATTGACAGCCACAGTGAATTCCTTTAGGTGGCTGACGCACCACTTATTTTGTTAGATTTGGTAAGCAATAAGTATGAGTCAGAATAAGGAAAAATATGTGAGTTTTATGATAAAATTGATTATTTTATACTTATTTTGACTCATGATCTAAAGCCCTCCCAACTGTCCCCTCTCAGCATTACGGGCTTCACTGTGAGGTGTAATGTGGGCTTATTTCAGAGAGAGTGATGAGAGCTAGACTCACGTCATGTGGGACCGTTTTAGTGGGAAAAGGGGGGAATTGAAAAGGATTCAAGTTTCCACTTATCCGTTGAAGGGAGAAGGGGAGATAAGCAATAAGCATGAGTCAGGATAAGTATAAAATATCAATTTTATCATAAAAATTACATTTTAATTTCTTCTTGGCTGGGATTTTAAATATTGAGTGTAAAAAACAAAATTGTGAAGGATCTTTAAATGTCACATCAAATCTCAGACTTCAAGTCAGTAAAGTGATAAAGAAGTTGACAAGAAATAAAAACCACTTTGAAAATCTTACAGTAACTTCTCTTCAGAACCACTAGTCACCTAGAGCTGAAGCTTTTTGAAGATGTGCGGGACCATGCTATGAGCATGAATGCTGGAATTAGGAAAGCGAGTTCAAATTGTTCAGGCATTATATAACCAGGGAGCTAATCTTTTGGAATCAGCTTCACCCGATTCAGTGATGATTGTTATGTTTCTGAGATTATGTTTTCCTCTTATATCAGACTGACCACATATACAACCACTAATTTGGTTTCACTGAAATCAACATTCACCCAATAAAACGCAAATATTATGGATGACAACTCGTCTGTATATTATGGATTACTACTCACTCCATTGACTGGCAACAATCAACCATATTAACCACTAATGTGCAATGATTGGCGCAAGCGCAAACTATTACCTAGAGTCTTTAATGATAAGACAATTACAACCGCAGCTGAACAGGGATCAAGGAGTGTACCTCCCCAGTGCCTGGGACGTCAGTTAGCTCATTACTGGCTTCTACCCACATCTGCTAATCACTTGTATAAACAATGCCTATCTTCTGTACATCTCACTCTTTCATCTCCCTTTTCTTATCCAATTTATTGTATATACGTGCAACACTGGCTTCTTGTACATTTAGTATATATACTCATTGATGTATCTCGCTGGTTACAATTCACCTGACGAAGGGGCAAGGAATAGCCCAGAAACGTTGTGATATACCATAAAGAAGAAGTTGTCATCCATAATATTTGCGTTTTTACTTGAACACCAACTTCTAAATGCCTCTCAAGAACCTCAACATTCACCCAATCTCAGAAATTTTAGCTCTTCTACTCCAATATGATACTCCTTATTGTTTTGCATTTGAAATCCATCGGTTATATTCATTTTTTAGATGATAGGGTCAAGCGATGCTTGTTTGAATATGCTGAGCTGAATACTCATACTGAGAAGTTAGATGCCACAGTTCAGATTAGAAAGCTCATATGACAAGCTGTCCTCAGTCACACATGCAGATACATACATTGGCTCTATTTAAAGTAATTTATCTGATTTTATGGGGATTAAACATTTGACGTACTTTAAATGTACCTTATGACTGACAGTGCAATTTTTTAGTGTTTTCATAAGGCACAAACTTCGCTGATGATTCAAGGATGGAGGAGTAGCCCCATGGTTATAGCGTTCGCTAGTCATGCTGAAAGCGGCGTAAAATCCAACTCACTCCACTGATTATACTTTACTTAGAATGTAATAAATCTGAACACTGTAGCTGTGAAAAGGCATTGTTAAAGTATTTTGTTTCATGTTTCCCATTATTCTCTATTTCATACTGAAAATTGATACTGATAACATGTATTCTAAATAACTGTCACTTTAGTTTAAAAGACTAGTACTGTTATTTTTGCATACCAAGCAGAACCTGGATGCCATCTGTCTTATAACCATGAGTAATATTTTCTTTGAACTTCTATTTTTCAGGAGTCATCAGAGAAGTTACTACATGACCATGAAATCCAACAAGCACTGGCTGAGGTGGATAAATCTATTGCTGAATTTGATGACAGCAGATCACCACATGAGAAAAAGGATTATGTGTTGAGAGATGACAGAAATGAATTGCCACCTTTGCCACCACCTCTACCATGTACAAATGAAGAAACAGCCTCCTTTACATGTCCTTCAGTGTGCATGCCCCCACCCCCATCAATACCCCCACCCCCAGCTCCACCCCTACCTCCACCTTCAATTTCTGAGGATCACAGACTTCAACAGCTACCAGCTCCACCACAATCATGTTATCAAACAGATGAGCTGCTTCTTGCCCAATCTGATGGAAATGAAAGTGGTTGGAAGACAGATGTAGATGGGTCAAGTGTTTATCAAGAAATCGGTCATGGTGACTCAGGTCAGATTAGTTTATCGAATCCACCACCACCACCACCACCACCACCTCCTCCTCGTAGAGGATCAACATTGACGTCAGTTTCCCCGACACATGAAACAGAAGAAATGACTTTGTCGTTTCAAATGAATTTTACTGAGTATGAATCTCATGGTAATGAAGTTACTGAACTTTCTCCTGATACAGAAGAAAAACTTTCTCAGCTTATGGAACAACATTCTGTAGACACCAGTAGCCCACAGACCACTGATACTTTAGACAAACACAACTCGAGTGCAGAGATTGACACTATTCATGATATTTTGGAGTTTGCTGGGAAGTACTTCAATTCACACATAAAAGATAGTGGGGGAACTCTTATGAAGAGTTTGAAGAAACGAAGACAGTCAGATGCAGTAAGTATGTCATATCTACTAAGGACATTTTTAACTCACTTGACACCTATGTTATCAGGCCCTAGAAAAACATTTATTTCTTCTATGTCAAAAATACTTCTGAAATGTTTTGTCTCAATTGCTAAATGTAGAAACCTGTTAAGGCATATTCTGTGGAAAGGACAACTGTTCTGTTTTGTAATGCTATTTATTTGCAGATAATGCACATATGGTAATCACTGTATTGTTGTATGGAATTATTGCATCTTTGACATGAATTGCCGAGTGTCCATCTGGTAATACTCAATCTGAAAAGGACCATACCTATTTTTAAAGCAAATAATGATTTAGAATCTCTTTAAAAAATGCTTAATATGTATTTACAGCAAAAATGAAACTGGGCAACAAACAGATAAATAATATGTTTGATTGGGATTTTAGGAGATGCTATTTGAGGTCTTCTGGGTTTCATCTTCTTTTTATTGTTTGGTTCAACGTTTCAGGGGCCGTATTTATAATAATTCTAAGAATTAAAAGTTACTCCTAAGTGTAGAAAATACTGAGAATTTTGTGAGAGTATCTCTTAAGTTTGGGAATCTTCTGAAGACCTCGTTATAAAGCCTCTTTACTCCTAAGAGTACTCTCAGAGTGAGCAAATGTTAGGAGTCCTTAAGTCAACCTAAGAATTTTCTTAACTCAACAAAATGGCGGCCCCTAGACAACGCAGCCGTCATCTCAGACATTCTCAAGAACGTAGGATGTTTTAACTTTTTACAATGACAATGAGTTGGTCAAAAGATTCAGTTTTGATCGAGGGGGAATCATATTTTTGACAGATTTGGTGAGAGAACCTTAGCATTCACCCACGGAAAGAAACTACGCTATAGCACTTGAACTGATAATTGACATCACCTTACGCTATTTAGCAACAGGTAGAACGTAAATGTGCAATGGAGATGACTTGGGACTGTCGGTCTACGATCAGCTGTGTCATCAATGATACATTGAATGCCTTGACATCGCCATCTATCGTGAAGCAGTTCATAAAATTCCCAGTTCATGTACGTGAAATAAAAAGAAAACAAGCAGCGTTCATGAACATAGCAGGTTTCCTAGGCGTCATTGGTGTCATTGACGGTACACATGTTCGAATTATTGCACCGCGAAATCATAAGGCAGAATACGTGAACCGAAAACACTATCACAGCATCAACACACAAAATGCCGATTACTACATTTTGGATGTGATAAACATGACGCATATTAAATGAGAGTGGTCTGAAAGTGCTGTTTGAGAGGAACTACATGCCCACAAGTTGACATCTACTCGGAGACAGTGGCTACGCCTGCAAACGCTGGTTACTAACGCCATATTTGAGACCTCTACCTGGCCCCCAGACAGATTACAACAGGTATGATATGTTTCCTTGTTTTGTTTACCTCGTGATCTACAAACGATAGATAAGTGTGCTCAAAACAACCATTATGACGAATTTGCACACATATAAACTACATTTTATCTACCCACAGAGAGTTTTGACGGAAATGCACACATATTCAACCTGTCAAAACAGGGGCAGTCTGCAACATCCTCTTTAACTTAATTGGTCAGAGTAATTTCCCTTTAATTGTGGGTTTCTACTAAAATCATGCAGGACAATCCCAGAAATAAGATCATTATTCCTTGCATGTTAATCAAATTGTAACACTAGTTGTTATCACTTTACCTGCATCATCACAAAAGTATACATGACTTCACTGCCATGCAGTTATGAACAAATCTTCCTCCTTTTTTTGAAATATATGACTTCACTGGAATCCAGTAATCAATATGTATATTTTTAAATACATACCTTTACTCCCATCGGTTGTCTCCCATTAGTTACACAGTTTGAAATTGCCAATTGTTACACAGTCAGATTAGAACAATACCCTCGGCCTTAATAGACTTTTCCATACTGATGAGCTGAAGGAATACCACCCAAGCCAACTCCCTTCATACAATTAACATGTTACTCCACTCAATGCGAGATTGTCTCTTTCATTACCTTTAGATACAAATTACATACAACACAAAACTCTTTACTCTTTACAATTTTTCCATGCTCCAATATCACAATATATATTTATACTGTGTGCAGAGATACTAGCAAATATGATCAGAAGTTGTGTAAATATACATGGTATACAAATGGGAAAAAATCTATCTCTTCTCGCCCAATAGACCGATCCAGTCCCGGCCGATAAGCCCCGCCCACTTAGTTTTTGACATTAGGGGGGACAACCACGGACTAATCACAATGGCGTCACCGCCAGCGAAACGTACATGATTGCGAATGTTGTTGATGAATTCTGTTTGTTGTACTGTGGTATCCGTCATTTGTGAATGATATTTAAAAAGGAAAGTTATACGTATTTTATTTTCAATATATTTTAGTTGACAGGTTGAATAATTGGCGAGTTAATTGTATACATGTAGTTAGATCTACATGCCCGGTGAAAAGTCGTCTCAGCCAGCTGCTGAGATTGAGAAGCGTATTTTCTACCAAATAATCTATCCGGAAATTCACGTTCGTCTAAGATATTAGCAGGKGRAAGGTAACTGAATTATGTKRTTTSTTGTTTATTCTMAAAAMTTCCCATCGTAATATTATAAAAACCGTGAACACAACCACATGTTCAAGTTGCAGATCGTTTCTGTATCTATAAATAGATTGTCAAAACTGCACGTGCCACCTTTATTTATTTATCCGTTGTTCAAATTTAGTTAAATTAGT
>VKKT01000266.1:176117-186665 GCA_008038995.1 Haliotis laevigata
TGGAATCCACAGGAATAAGGCAACCATAATCCAGAGGTAAGTTTACTAATAATTACTAACAAAACATGTAATTGTTCCTTTATACGCATGTGTATCGATACCGTAACTGATATGCTATACAGCTTTTATTGACGATGGATCAATAGAGACTGAGTTCATTGATACACGTGATAATTACACCGGATTTGATAATTGCAGAGATCAAATACAAATGTTTTACACAATGCTCATGTAAATTGCATAGAAAACTGACAATCCAAATCAACATGAAATTTTCAACAGCTTGAACAAAAATGCTTGAAATACCTTTGTATGGTTTACATGTATTATATTATTTATGATATTACTTCTGTCTATGCCTAAGAATTTTTTTAATTACCAACTGACTGTGTTTCGTAACAAACGTAGTAAAAGATTTCATTGTTGTAATAACACTGACATGTATATATATTCGATGCAAAGGCGCGACTTATCACTTTAGGTAACATTATCAGCTTTAGATTATGGAAAATAACCAGTTACAATTCAGTAAGCTTTAAATTGGTAAGTTAATTTATGTCTAATCTATTCGCGCTTGGATGTATAATTATTTGTGTTTATACTTTATATTTCATTATATGAAACATGACAAGTAATAATACTGAAAAAGTAGATTCAAACTATTCTATTGTGTTTGAATTCTTTGTATCTCCTTGAAATTTCGTATATTGTTTCCTATGTATTGGGAAGTTGAAGAATATACAATCTTCAGCAACCGCTAAACCATTACATCTAATTCAATCAATGTGCATACGGAGTATTTTAGTATCAATTCCCAATGAAGAGTACGACACTTACCTCTGTAAAAACATCATAATGTGTTCATTTGCCAAACGCTGTATAAGCCTATGATAATGATTAGCAATTGCTATCAAAACACTTTAAATACTTCTTCTGATTGACACTAAAGGTAGCACACAAGAAAAGCTAATATTTGCTCAGTACTACTAAATTGGTTGAAATAATAGGTACAATGCGATTTTTAAAAGTACGACACACATGTGCGTCTCGCTGAATAATAGGTGTTTTTCGCTGTTGCACATGTGCGTCTCTCACTGAATAAAAGGTGCTTTCTGTTGTTGCACATGTGTGTCTCTCGCTGTGAGGAGCTAATTAATTTGTCACACATGTGCGTCTCTAGGGCTAGAGGAGTTAAGGAATCTGTTACGTAACGCAGTGTTAATCATGTGCCTATCATCTCGGATTGTTCTGACTCTAGGATGACCGAAAATCTCTGCCACAGTCTACCAATAGCACTCTGACTCACATTAAAGCGGACAGCAACCTGGCGCTGAGTTCAACCAGATTCCAAAAGGCCCATAGTCTGACTCCTTTCAGCAAGTGTAAAAAACTTCTATTTTTAAGCTACAATTTCAATAAGGCTGTAATGATGCATCGTACTACCAATGCATTCCAATGCTGAGTCTCCGATAGCAATTAATCGATGGCAGAAACGAAAAACTATTAATGCATTGATAGTATGTGTGACTATCAATAGTTTAGTAATTGACTTCCATTGATAAATACGCAGCGCAAAATACAGGATGTTTGGGTGCAGACTTGCAGCTTCACTGAGTTTATGCTTTAACTGTTTACTTGATCTGGGTTTCAAGTTTCTTGTCACTCATTAAAAGAGTGAACTACTTGTTTTTATTTCATATAAACTATACATTCTTTTGGGAAATGACTTCACATGAGACAATTCAAGGAGAGAAAAAACTATTGCAATAGTATTGTAATAGTGGGTCGCAATAGGCTGTCGCTATCGTAGTAGTATGTTGCAATAGACTATCACTATCGCAATAGTTGTTTCTCTCTCAATAGTCACCCCTAGATTTCAAACAGGTACCTGAACAAAAACGTGAAAAAGCATCAATGCATGTGTATTGTCTTCAACTTTCATGGATAGAGCGACTTGCATGTGCAAATCATTGACATTAAGTGGCAGGTGGATTTCCATACTGACTATTTGAATATAAAAAATTGCCATTTTGAACAGAATGTATCGGAGGTTAAAGAATGTAAAAATGACATTTCAACGGTCTGATGTGTTTTTCCATACAACTAAGACAATTTGTAAAACATGCAGTTGAATATATTTATATATTTCAAACAAAAACGAAGATTTTACAACTTTAAAAAGTGTTACCAATAGCTTGACCCTTCATTAATGACACCGAGTATAGATCCCATCACTTGTGTTATTTTATCCATTGATTGTAGCAATGTGCAACATTTTGATAAATGTTTTCCATGTCAGTAGTATGTTTCGTTGCAAATATAGATGTAATGTTGTCAATTCAATCTAGTTGTGAATATTGGCCAATGATTAACCAAGTCACTGGTATAACTAGTGCGTAATGCTGAACCAAACAGGCCTTCTGAACAGGTGCGTATCACCGAACTGAACTGGGATGAATCATCGAACTGGTAGGTTTGGTTGGTAATCGGTTCAGGAGACATGGATGTAGTGTTTCTGCTTAGTCTGGTATGTGTTGTATTTTCCAGCTATGAAAATTGCAGCAGAAATGTATTTGCGCATGAGCAGACAGAATGTTGTTGTTTATTCAACATTAGTATTAGAATGAGCCCTGAATGATAACAAACTTAGTGGTAACATCACTGGACTGTCAATATTTGGTAAACAGACTTTTCTGATTTGGCTCATGATTTGTCTGAGATTCATTGTTCATCTGTCAAATTGGGACATTGCTTACATAAGGGATTCCATTGTGACAATGCCCTCACGAGGATGGCTTTATATCATTGCTCTTGATGATAGATATGGCACTGGCTCAACTGATTGCGTTCTGAACACTCAATACCATCTTGCTAATAATTATCACTGAAGGTAACTGTTAGCAGTGAGTCGGTTAATAGTGCATTCAGTTGCCCTTGATTGTACCACATGCAGAAAAAAATACCAGACATAATAAAATCAGCTGATGTCATCACCATTAAGTGTCAGACTGCATGTCGAACAGCACACAAAGTCAGACGCTTAACCTATTCAGCCACTGCGGCTTCCACAATAATGGAAGTCAGAAGCTGGAAATCTAGATTAGCCTGATGCTGGCAATTAAAGGGGCACTGATCGAGAGCAATTTCCGTGGACTGGTTGTTGCTTTTGTTATTGTTTTTCTCCCGTGAGTACCCGGATGATATCCCATAATTCATGACGGGTTCGTTACCTCTGCTGCGCTACCCGCATGCGCAATTGATAGTATAAGTATAGATTGATCAACAAAGAGGAAATATTTTTTACTCGATGATATTTCCATCTTCATTAATTTGATAACAAATGAAGTTGAACCATTTGCCAGTGGTGAAAAATGTTAGTACTGAAAAATAACGAAGTCAATGTACGTCTTTATATTTTGTCTTATAATCCTAATTAGTTTATTATCATATTTGTATGCATTTTGAAACCTAATAAAATGCACACGATCTGCTTATATTCATTGTGAATTTATAACATGACTGTAATATCTAAACATTTTATAGATTGCCAACGTCGATTATGTATTATTTCACACACACGCCCCAAGTACGACCTAGTGTATGTTGTCTGCCTCATTACACTTCACAGCGAAAAAAAATGATTATGTATAATGCTACAACAAATGAATAAAAACAAAAAGCAAATATTTAAATTAAAACAGACTAAAGTTACAGCAGTCAGGCTATCCTACCTTGTTCGAGGAATGTATCCATCAATATCCACATAAAGGAACGACATGCCATTCGCTTTCAGCTGACAAGGAATCCTGCTCCATGTCATGTGTCTTGTAACAGTCTAATATGCGAAAAATTGATATATTGTTTCAGGTTTTTCACATTGGTGTAGAGTCTGATTTGTCACCCAAGATAGCACACCTGGCAACTAATTGCATGATGTCCGCCATTCTTTAGCAAAGTAATTTAGTTAGCCAATAATGACTCTTAATGAGCAATCAATCAATGTATTGTGGTTAATCCTTTGAAGGGAAGAAGTTGTTTTAACACAGGCACTTTACGACAGGGTGTATTCAGTATAGATTAGTAAATCTACATACTTAAACACTACCTTTTGACAAATCCGCTGTGCAGGATAAAAGCAATTAATCAATCAGCGTGTTATCAGTTAATCCTTTGATCTATGTTTGGTTTTGTAACTCAGCTGATAACCCCTCTTACTACACTTCCATGCACATATTACATAAGATGGAATACATTTGGCCACATCAGACCTTAATTTATAATGTTGAGTATTTACTCCAGACACGAGAAATGCTAAATGGGAACCTTTGTCGGGTAATCTGAGTGGTGTTACCACTAATTATACCTGTTATAAATTCATTAACTGACCAAGTGAATGATCACAAATAACGTGTAGGTTTACCACCAAACACAGGTTACAGTAAGGGAGTAATAATCGCTGTATTGCATGCAATTTTGATTGCCTGGCAAAAACTTTTAGACCGACACTGTTTTGAGGATACGAACGGAACTGCATTGTTGCGTAAGAAATACATATACGCATTTGCTGTATTTGTGTGTCAGTAGCTCTGCTGATCTAACACAAATTCCTGAAAAGGCATTAAAGTACTATTCTATTCTATTCTATTCTATTCTATTCTATTCTATTCTATTCTATTCTATTCTATTCTATTCTATTCTACCTATTTACCTAAGTAAATTTTCAGATTTTTCTAGCAATGGCAAGGTGGGGTTGTTTAAGTTTACGGATTCAAATACATCAAATATCATAGCATAGGTAATAAACATCATATTTTTACATGACATGATTGAATATCAAGGTAAAAAACACAGAATTAGAATCAAATTGGATCAGTCATACCATCCAGGCATTAGAAAATCTGAAAGTGTTTACACTGCTGGGATTCTTTATTACATTCAAACAAGAACTACCGGGGATATTTTCAAATAACAGGAATCCACCCTTCCTAATGCCCCACTGTTTAGGTTGAAGAAAATCTGCCAAGGTGGACAGTAGCCAAGTCCCCGTGCCCATCACGGTCAAGTGAGCAGGTACCGACCAGCCTGCAGCTTGGTTTCGTACTTAGGCTGTTGGCGAGAAACATTAATCGTTCTGGATCAGTGGCCCTTTAAGTACCTGACTCTGAGGGTGTGGGTTCGAATCCTGGATAGGACTCAACCCAACAAAAAGTACTGGAATTTGTACTTTACTAAGAAAGTGTAATCCCAAATATAGCTTATGTTATGTTTGACCACTTTCTGTATTGTGTATTCACAGGGGACTTGTTAGTCAGCACAAACTAACAGGATGTTGATCTCTATGTCCCTACACATGCTGGTATCCTAAGATGCCTCCATTTGACAATCCATGGAAGAAAACACTAATGTCTTGTTCTCCCTTTCATCATGAAGGTTGGACCCATGGTTTGTCACTCAGTTAATTCCAGTCACCAGGGTCATCATATAACTGGAACTCTCTTCCGCAATACGGAAGGGGGGACAATGAGAAGGGGGTCGCCTTATCTCTGGGTTACACTTTCATCAAACATTCAGGGGTAAGAAAAGGACATTGTATCGCTTTACGTGAACAAGAGAAGACGACTTTGTCAGTAAGACGTCAAATTTGCAATTAAACGTCACCAGACAAGATTATTTACTTTTTCGGTTCTAATTTGTTTTTGCTAGGCATTGTCGTATTTGTCTCATATACAGAGCTGAAAATAGCAATTAACTGTGCACACATTTGACCTTATTTTCAAGGTCACATGACTGTGGATAGGACCGTATCATGATCCTGCACACTGATAGTGACAGTGGATAGGACCGTATCATGATCCTGCACACTGATAGTGACACTGGATTGAACAGTATCAAGATCATGCACACTAATAGTCATAGTGGAACAATCATGCATGCGAATAGTGACACTAACAGTGATTAAGTGAGGTGAAATTGGGTTTAACGTTGTGCTTGAGAATATTTCGCTCCTATGACGACATGCATGCGTATGTGCGGCATCTTGTACTAGCCCAGACTGAAGCTGGTTTTATAGTGCTAGCTCCCTGAGATACCATGCCGCAATGAAGCATTAATACCCCACTCAGACACATTATACTGACTCCGAGCCAACCATTCCTTGTTGTACCCATTAATGCCCAGCACCAGGCAGGAACCAACAAGTACCATATTTAACGTCTTTTGGTATGACGCGGTCGGGGATTGAACCTGCGACCTTCCGCTCTCTGGGCGAACACTATAACCACTACACAACGGAGGCGGTCAACACTGATTAGAATGCCATCAGTAATCATAACCTCTTACTAGTGTGACGGTGGAGGGCAGATGGTGACAGTAAAGGTATTTTGTTCTTCATACACACAAGGACTGGGATGGGTAACCCGGATACCCGGGACTGGTGGGTAATGAATTGAACTCGGGTACCCATCTCAATACCCGGACCCTTTATGATCATGTGACTAATAGATGAAACAATGTAATATGAGTAAAAGGTTGTATTGTCTCTGAAAATTTAGACATAATTTACAGTCACATGTTTTGAATATAATACATGGTTAAGATACTGAAAGTTTTGCATATGAGCTGAAGAATATAGGGCAAATTTGACGTATAGGAATTAACATAATGTGTATCAGGGTAGTGTAGGGTAATAGGGGGTGGGATACCAGGTAGAAAATTTGGACCCATCCCAGCCCTAATACACACGGATACTGACAGTCTGTGTGCATCTGTGACCTTGACAACGGTACAAGAATCTGTATCGAAACGTCGCACTCACGAAAATAAAGAAGTTGTTATCCATAAAACTTGTTATATATTGTACATTCAAATCTACTATATTCCTGAAATATGGAGAAGATTCTGAAAAACTATATCCCACAAAAGGTAATCTTCTGTATGACTAAAAGATAAAAACTTGTAAATATGTTAAATTTCATTCTTCTTTAGCAGCAGGGTACATTCCCATGTTAGTGGCAAACACTTGTTCAGTCTGGATGCACCATATAGGCATGTTCATAAGGCATCTGTTTTGCAAGCTTCTATGACTACTGCCTTTCGCTTTCTTTTGCAACAACAGCTTGATTCCCTTTGACTACTCTCTCACTCGCATGCGCATGCACACACTGGAATGAAATAGGTTTCCTCTGAAGGGTCTCTCTGAATTAATCGTCAAAAATCACACCATGGCAAGAAGCCTCTTAGGTCACTGGCAATACTCAATCCCTTTTAAGGTGGCAATGTGGACCTCTGGACCTTTTGCCCAGTGCTAACATAGTATTGCCTTGCAGTGATACATGTTGGTGAAAACCCACTCTTTCCGAAAGCAACCAATGTGAAGAGCTCTCTCCCTGTATCAGAAGTGACTGGAAGGCTCATGATATAAGAGCATTATCACTGCACTTTCCTTTTTGGGCCAACCAGTGGAGGTTCTAATATTTGTTAAACTTCTACATACATGATATATGACAGACGTAGGAGGGCTGTACTTCTTAGGGTCTTTTGGAGTTGCCCAAGCTGTAATTGTCCAGTAAGTGTTCACTCTTTCTCTTGTTGGAAAGAAGGGGTTGAGAAATCCAACAGTGCAATGTAATAAGGTAAGTTGACTTGATCATATACTGCTCTACATTTTTGTACCAACATCTTGAGGTAAGCTTTGGTTCAACAGAAGTGAAGACAGTATGAGGTGTCATTAGCACCAGATATAATGTCTGTGGAACAGAAATGGCCTCATAAAAGGTAGGTAACATCAATTTACTGGAAGCATAGATTTCAGAAACAACATCTTGGCACAAATGCAGATTATTTTGGTTTCAGAACTAACTAGGATGATTGTTATATCCCAACCAGTTATAACATCTATTTTGTTGAAGAGCATTTCAGTCTCAACACAGTCAATGTCATTTTGAGGAAGTGACCAACATCAATTACTGCATACACCTGTATTGAAGGAAGAATATTTCAAGTTGATCAGATTGCCTCACATGAACCAACAGTCATGCTGTGACTTGTTAGAAGTGTCCAACATGGGAGTTCCTGCAGACACACACTTACAAGGTTGGACTTGTGCTTGGGCAGCTCAGCTGAACATTGTCACAGAGACAACACCTGCTGTATTTTAATTTCAGAGTCCTTTCAGATCAGATCAGATCAGGTGCTAATGGGAAAACAGTTACAGAGTTTGACTTGTTGAACAAAGTTGTTTAGAATATTATAATTGGTTTCATTATTCCATATCAACCTGCATGGATCTCTCTCTTGCAAAGAAGCCTCACATGGATCCAGCCAGTGATTTATCTTTTTTTTTGGCCATGGAAGGAGGTTTATTCCATCAGGTAAAGCTTCACACAAAACTACAAAGCAGCAATGTACAAGGAGATCTCATGTTCAGACTTCAGAGGGAGGGAAAGGTACATTAGTTATAGTACATTTGATAGAGTATTGGCTCCAATATACTTTCATTTTAGTTCAGGATATTGATTGCATCTTGACAGTTCAGTTGGATAAGAGCACAAGTTCACAAACACTGAGTAAAATTTTAGGGATACATTGTCAATTTTGATTTATCAGCTCATCAGGAGGACCATTAGATTTGCATAATAGGTTCTTTGGCAACCAACTTGAGTCACATCTAGGTTTTCTTGCCCTTCCTTTTGAACTGGAAAATAGTCCTGGTACACAAAATTGTTTACATATGAGTAGGATTACCTTTTTCACAGTGGACTAATAGTCACTTAAGTGACAGATTGGCCCACCCACATCTTCTGTTGTGGATGTGGCTTCTTTGCAATCTAATTTCAACAATGGGAGTGACTTACCTGGGGAGGCTTTTGCTTCATCCTTTCCAGACATGGGTGAAGTCAGTAAGGTCAGAGATTCTGGACTAACTGGTAATGTTAGCACATATGCTACGGTATCTTTGAATTATTACTATTATTAACTATTTTTCACTGTTTGTACAGGCAATATTTGAATGATGGAGCTGATAACTTTTGTTTATAATTGAAGTTGTGTCATGACAAATCCAGTTGAGTTACAAAGCTGTGGGTCTACTTTTGTGTGTATTCCTGTTATTTGTTTCTCAAGTGTAGTGTTGAAAATGTTCCAGAACATTTCAGGTGGACTACAAATCTATGTGGATCTAATTATTTTTCAGTACCTGCTCTCCTATGTGAAGATGAATTGCTCGGATGCTCTTGTTGGAAAGTATGCGCTGATGTGTCACAAACACTTGACAGTTCCCCGTGTATCCTCAAGAAAATTGCCTCCATCAGCAATTGAAATTATGGTAAGTAATTAAGCAACACCAGGTAAATTTGTATGCTTTATGCTTTTAACAGACACTGCAAAATATACTTTTGAAAATATTTTGTGTTTTGTTGCTTGATGGCATTTAACCCTCCAGTCGAGATACCTTGTTTCCAGAACTGATTTACCTGGGCCTTGATAGAGACTGAATTTTGCTTCAGATATCAGTAAGAATTCCCAAATTTGAAGAAACCATTCCCCAATTCATGCAGTTTACAGTTATAACTTATATTATGTCTTTGTGGAGGTGACTTGTATTACTTATATAGCAGTATTATACACACATACATATATATACACACACACATTGCATTACATACCATACATAGCGATACACACATACATATATACATACTTACACACAAACACACATGCATACACACACATTACATATATACATACACATACACACACTTACATTACATTATATTACATACCATAGATACATAAATACAAACACATACATACATAGATGCACACATACATATATACATACACACAAACACACATAGATACACACCCCCACACATGTTACATTACATACCATATATACCGGTACATAGATACACACATACATATATACATACATACTCACAAACACTCAGATACACACACACATTACATTACACACATGCATATATACATACACACATACGTACACACATTACACGTACGTAGGTGTAATGTGTGTACGTACATACATACATATGTACACACAAACACACATAGATACACACATGCATACACACACAGTACATACATACATACACAAACACACCTAGATACCTTATATACATAGATACACACATACATACACATAGATACACACACATTACATACATAGATACACACATACATACATACAAACACACAGATACACACATTACATTACATACATAGATACACACATACATACATGCATATATACATACACACAAACATACACACACATCGATACCATACATACATAGATACATACATACTCACAAACACTCAGATACACACATACATTACATTACATACATAGATACACACATGCATATATACATACACACAAACATACATACACACACATACGTACACACATTACATGTACGTACGTACATACATAAGTACATACATACGTACAGCTACATACATACGTACAGCTACATACATACATACATACATACATACATACATACATACATACATACATACATACAT
>VKKT01000266.1:279528-290174 GCA_008038995.1 Haliotis laevigata
ATAATCATGAAGAGTATTTTGCCATTGCGGGGGATATTGATGACTTTGTCTTCTTGTTCTCATTTGTTAATCCCCTAGGAATTGTAAACTGACTATCAATCATCCTTAACAAGAAGTGCGACTATGTCACTTCGCATTTTAAGTTTTGTTTGCATTCATGATTCAGATAACCTTGAAAGTATGGTCAACAGATAGAAGACAGGTATGGCTCTTTCTAAGCCTTGTTCTATTTTTTTGCTTCAGATAAAGATGACTGATGAGGAAAAGCTGAAAGTCTATGAGGAAATAGTTCGTTGTCGGAGGGCTCTTTCAGAATCACGCTTGCTTCAACGTCCACTGCAAGACAGCAGTTCCAGTTTCCTAAGAAACACCCTTCGAAGGTATGTTATAAACTTGCTTGGCATAAACATTTTCTTCTATAAAGGGTCAGGGTTTTTTGGTTTAGTTTCCCTCGGTATTGGCGTCGGTGTGTCCACTGTTTCCAAAACATAACTCTGAAACTACTTGAACAATCTTCACCAAATTTGGTATAGTGCCTCTCTATATCATGTAGATGTGCCTTCGGGGGGTTTGAGGGTTTAAATTTGTTTCAATTATTTTTTTTTTCCTTCTGTTTTCATGGCAACAATTTGGACTCTGTCTTTTTGAAGGGTAAAGTTTGTTTCCAGAGCAAAATTCTGAAACTATTTGACCCATCTTCACCAAATTTGCTATACTACCCCTCCATATCATGCAGATGTGCCTTTTGGGGATTTGAGGTTATTTTTTCAATTTTGCTTTTTTCTGTTTTCATGGCAATAAGTTGGACTTTGTCTTTTTGAAGGTAGAGATTTTGAAATTGAAGGAATCAAATGAATTGTTTGAGGTCTCAACGTTGAATTGGGGGAAGGGGCTGACATCTGCTTTTACGAGTAAAAGCACTTTCTATTTGAAATTGTGAGCAAAAATAAATGTAACATGTTCTAGACTTGGCGTGATTAATGAAGGGTCAAGTTTATCGATACCACTATTTCTTAAAAGTTGAACGATCTTCATTTTTGTTTGAAATATATACAACTGACTGTGTTACAAACTTTCTTAACAGTAAGGAAAATAAGGCTGCAATGATTCACCCAGACCTCAATTTGATTTTCGATATTGGACCCTCGATCTGATCATTTTCGATTCATCAGATTTTATTTAACTCTCAGAGTCTGTTTTTTTAACCTGAAATCCATCGTCAACTTGGCGATGTCTGCTAACAACAATTCTCATTTGATAATTAGCCCAGCGTCAACCAATCATGTTTTGCCTTATTTCAGCGCTCGAAACTGCTCTAGTTGGGAGTCAAGATTAGGTTCTGGCTATATGGAAATAATTTTAAATAGGTATTCAAATATTGAATCAAAATAGCGATGACAATAGTGGCTGATCGAACACCTCCCGATAATACCGTTCCAGCATATCCAATGCAAAAACGGTCTTTCCACACCCCGTCTGACCGCACACAATGGCACAATGCAGTTCTAGGGGTAGCTCGATATCAAACTTAATAGATGGCTTGCACGAATCTTCCATCTTGTATTTTGAGTTGTGCATCCATAATCACGTACAAATATAGGTTTAATTTACCACCGGTTTGAGCCTTCTTGGTGATTTGGATGGTGATCCCCTCGCTGCCTCGATGTGACCCCATGTTGCTGATCATCGTCCGTGGATCGCATGTCCAACCACAACTCGTACTTGGTCGTTAGGTATTGTCTGAGCGTTACGTAGGTGAGATCCTTAACGATCGCGTTGATTTCTGGTGGGCGCTTGATCGCTGGTAATTTTTGGATCTTGTCCCGCTGCTGGTAAGCTCGCATGCCTTGGCTAAAGAGTTGATTGGGCATGCCCTCGACGGTCACTTCTACTTTCGTAATCTCGGTGTTCCAATATTTTTCGTTGACTCTTTGAAATTCTTCTACCGGAATGATAGGAATACCCTTCATCGATCAAGCGGCCAAATTCAGATTGATATTCCACAACATATCGCATTTATTCGCGACGATCTTCCGATGGTGTAGCACACGATTGTACTAGATGGACAGCTTTCCCAAATGCTGGTTGCGAATTTGTCGAGCCAATTCTGGATTCGTGACTATGTCTATTGTCTATGTACTGGAACGAACCCTTGCCAGGATTTGAATTGACCATTCAAGAACTGCGACGGCTAGACATGGCCATGCAAACCATTCGTGGATCGCTCGTGGACAACAAAGCCATACTGGATGCGCTCGACGACCATATCACTCGTTAAAAAAAAAACTCGACCAAGCAGAGGACGAGTCCAGCCGACCGAACACGTAGTCGACTTTCGACCAGGCATCGTGCAATGTGTCTTGGTAACGCTGAATGGCTGTCGGTAAATCCACCAGAGAGGCCATGGAATAATCGACATTCTCAATGAGAACACAGACTGACTCAGCGGATCACGACGAGTGTAGGTCACACCGCACCCCGTTGTCGCGCACCACACGGCGAAATTGAATTGATTTTTGCCAGAATTGCATCGGGTTCGAAAACCAAGAGTGTACCGTTTTCACACTCGTGACGGGAAACCTATACTGTTTAAATGCCTTGATAAATCAAGCTCGAAGGATGGAGCCATCGGCATCCACCACAATCTTCGGTTGCGTGAGATCGGAAGCACTTATATTATCACTTTTAGGATAAAACACTCCCGGCGTGTACTTTGGTGTAGACATGTTGAAAGTATAATTTAGTACCTTGTATATATTTAACTTGTTCGTCACGCTCCCTGAAATCATGAATGCTGAACCCATTTAACTGCTTCGCGCAATCATTATGAGCTGACTGTTAAGGAAACCTGAGTGCGCCAACACAATAAATGAAGATAGAAAGCCAGTGTGGAATGCAAATGGGCGCAGTGTGGATGGCAAGGACGGGAAACCGCACCGAAGCATGGAAAGCCCACACGGGCTAGCGAAGCATTTGCAGACCCGCACGGGTTTGCACAAGTTGGTCCGCCGTGGCATGGCAGCCCAACTGCTGGGAAAACTCAACACTCCCCCGTGGAAGCAGCAGGTGTGAGCTTTGGGCTGCCGCTGTAACAAGTATCCAGGTAAAGCGTGCAAGCAAGCTGTAATGTAGAGGTGCGGAGTCCCGCTGGTACCATGCCACACTGCACCTGTTTATTTACAACAGTGAAAAGTTACAAAGAAACTGACCTAACAAGATCTTACCACGCTAAGTCTTACTGGGTGGATACAGCCTGATTTGGGTGAGGGGTACCGACTGCAAGCAAAGCAAATTAAGAAACAAATGAAAGCAACATAGTCTGCCATTAAATTAACTGAGCTGATATAGAATTTTCATCGCATTTGCACTATTTCATCCATATTGCGATCAAACAAGTGAAAACGGGTAAGACAAAAATTATTAATGATAACATAAATCATTGTGGAAGCGTGGTGAAAGGGAATGGGACGGGAGGGTGGGAAACGGACATTCATACAGCAGTTAGCCGGAGCATGTGAAGTGCTATTAAAGAACATGACGTAATGCCTGCGGATATTACGTGGCTCTAAGCTTAGCTGCACATGAGGCAAGTTGGTGACGTAAGCGGAAGTGAATTCAAGCACGGGAATTAGATGTTGGACGAAATGAAAACAATGGAGAGGTTAGAAATTGGAACGAAACAGTAGCGCAGCCCATAACACCATTTAGATAAATATTGCTAAATGTCATTATGAGCTGACTGTTAAGGAAACATGAGTGCGCCAACACAATAAATTTGCATTTGCAGACCCGAACGGGTGTGCACAAGTTGGTCGCCGTGGCATGGCAGCCCAACTGCTGGGAAAACTCATCACTCGGATAGTAGGTGGGAGCTTTGGGCTCCTGCTGCAACAGCGGGTACCGAGTATCCAGGTAGAGCGAGCAAGCAAGCTGTATGTAGAGGTGCCAGTACCTTGCCAACCAGCTCCGCGCCACGGATGGGTGAGGGCTGCAGAGGCGCGTGGCTGCCATCCACACCGCTTAATCTGCTTAGTGTGTGTTAAGTGTGTGTGTGTGCAGGGGGAGGGAGGGAGAGAGAGGGAAGGAGGGGTGGTGGTGTTGGGAAGAGACAAAGGAAGAGAGACAATGCGCATTACCAACAATTGTTAATTAAATTTCTGAATGAGACAAGTTCTCCGCCACACTCAGACATATTCCAGCTATGTGGCTGATATCTGCAATAATGAGTGAGTGAGTTTAGTCTTACACTCAGCGATATTCCAGCTATATGGTGGCAGTCTGTAAGTAATGGACCAGACAATCCCGTGATCCAAAGCATGAGCATCCATGTCGGAACCAATGGCATGGCTCATCCAAGTCAGCGAGCCTGATCCACCGATCCCGTTAGTTGCCACTTACGACAAGCACGGGTTACTGAAGGCACATTCTAACCCGGATCTTCATGGGTACTGCAAAGTAATGAAGTGCGGGGACCAGACAATCCCTCTGAACAACAGTGCAAACCATGATCTACACAATTGGCCTACAATGACGTGTGTCGGGCAAGTGAGTGAATGTCACCACCCAAACCTGGTAGTCGCCTCTAACAACAAGCATCGGTTACTGTATACAAACCAAACCTGGGTCTTAGTTAAAGAAATAATTTCGTTAGCACCTCGCTCAGCAATATTGCAGTTAACCTGAGGCGGTCCGTGAACAAGAAGTACGGACCAGTGCCGCTATATGGCATACAACCTGTTATCGCTGATGATGGCATGCACAGGCTAATGCAGGCTACTACTGTAACTGGCCTGCGTCACGTAGGTGAGCTGACATGAGATGACACAGAAATGACCATTTTAGGTAAATGCCTGCACCGCGTGACAGGACTCGTACACCACGGGGAATTTAGGCGATAATCACATGGACAATTACGCCATTAAGGCTCGAGCTAGGGAGTGGAAGAACACTCGCATGCCCTGCCCGTTCAGGTGAACCTTGTCTCTGGCACTGATGTGGGCGTCGGTGATATCGGGGTGCCGAGTCACTTTCCCTCCCAGTTCCCGCACAACATTGGCAACGCGCCTGTTAAGTTTGCACCGCTTGATATCTGTGGCCCATGAGTTCTGCGTCCCCCTCCATGCTAGCCTGGGCAGCATGCATGACCATTTGATTGTGGATTTTGGACACCAAGATGCAGGCAGAGTAAATCATGATATACCGGTATATTATCAAAGAGCAGTTTAGCTGGTGTAGCACAGAGGTCATTCGAGCCTAAGTGGATAACCACGACTTTTGGCTGTGCCTCCTGAGTGATAAGCCTATCGATGAAAGTACGGAACTCGGCCCATCACATCCCCCCCTTTGACCACCCACTTGCCGCTGATTGCAAATCACTGTCATGCCTCCGTATGATGTAGCAGCTGGGCCAAGTAGCTGGACCCGATGAACCAGGCTGCATCTGAAACTCGTGGAGATAGTTTTAGGATTTTGCATAACATTTGGCCCTAACACATGTAAAGATCATAAGATGGATGGTATGCGGATGTATGTCCGGTTAGCATCCGACTTCCAACGCCCCAGTTCCTGGATCTGTTGTGAACTGACGCCCTGTAATGCTGCTGTGGTGGTGGCCCCTATGCGAAATGAATGTGACAAGTACAAACTAGGGTTGATGGGCTCCAGGATTGACGCCAAGGCCTTTTTGAGCACTGCCTGAAATTGAAATTTTGATAGTGGGGAGTTACCGGTAGGTCTGATGCAGCGAAACGCTGCACTGCTGCGACAGGACATAATGGGGAGTTCAGCAACGCCTGAATAGTGATGTATGCTCCCTGACCATCCTGATCTGTTTTGGAGCTCCGCAAATGTACCTGTATGGCTGATAAGTCACCTGCGACAGTTATATCTGAAAATAGGCAAGCTCTGTTAGTGGTGTCTTTGCTGAGGCTGCTACCAGCTCACCGACTCTGAAAAACCCAAAGAAAGTCAACAAATATGCAGCAGCAAACAGCGCTACCTCGTAGGACTGGCTACAGACCAAAGGCAAGGCACGAATGATCTTTGCAAGCAGGCGAGTTGTTATTGGTTGTTGAGTATCCTGTCGATGAGACAATCTAGACATACCTGAAAGGGCTTTCTGAACAAGGAAGTGGTGCAACACATCACAGATATTATGAAATTTGTGGAGTGCTGCCAGCGCAGACACATATGACCTGGCTGTGGCAGGCGACCTAACTGACACCGATAAATAAGCAATGAACTGCAGCCATTGGTCCAGCGGTATAGGCCAAAGAGATGGTAAACCAAATGCAGCACAGAATGGTTCAAATGCTGTTTTGTCCGCCTGATAAGTGTGCCATGTACTTGGTGCCAATGATGATGTGATGAGTCGGTTAACCTCAGACATCAGATGTCCAACATGTCGTCGGGAGTGGGGGTTGGTATCTTGTCCGCATGAGACGCTGCTGACCTGAATCATGCCCACTGAAATCTTAAAAGAGAATCTGCTATAACGTTAGCGTGGGTGTCAATATATTTTGCTTTAAACAGAATGTTGTGTCTGAGACATAAAAATACCGAGCATCTAAGAAGTGACATGACCCGTGGAGGCTTCGCTGTCTCGCGGTTTATTATGTGGACCACAGCCTGATTATCACAAAAGAACATTATTCGTCTGTTTGGCAGAACAGAGCCCCACAACTTGATGGCAAGAACGATAGGGAATAGTTCAAGCATGGTTAAATCCTTCAGCCATCCCTTTTCATGCCACTGTGCTGGCCAGCGACCATTAGTCCAATGGCCCTGAAAGTAAGCACCGAATCCCTGGCGGCTGGCTGCATCTGTAAAGAGTTGTGCCTCCTGCGAGTTTGACCATTGAGGGTGCAAGAATAAAGTGGTGCCATTATGACAAGCAAAAAATTGGAACCATACTTTTAAATCTGTGTAATTCTGATTCTATGGTGCGGCTGAGAACACCCTTTTTGAGTATCGATTAGGCCGAATAAATGGTCGTCCCTTGGGTATAGCCTTACAAACGAAGTTGAGTTTACCGACAATTGATTGTAAATTGCGCAATGTCACTTTTTTGTTGTGTGCTGTCAACATGTGATCGAACTGTTGTGTCAGCTGTTCTACCTTATCCTGTGGCAGCCTGATTTCATCTTTAACTGTATCAATGGTTAAGCCCAAATATGTTAAGCATATTGTAGGGTGGACTGTTTTGTCCGGGGTGACTGGGATGCGCAAGTGATTGAATAGCTGCAATGATGATGTGAGCAAATGCTCACAATTTATGCTGGTTTGGTCAGCCAGGATGAAATCATCAAGGTAGTGGCTAACATTGTTGTTGCTGGTATCTTTCCTAATAGCCCATTCCAAAAAGGTACTAAATTTTAAAAAAAG
Organism: Haliotis laevigata; assembly: GCA_008038995.1. Taxonomy (NCBI): domain Eukaryota; kingdom Metazoa; phylum Mollusca; class Gastropoda; order Lepetellida; family Haliotidae; genus Haliotis; species Haliotis laevigata. The sequence continues at coordinate 286,912 of VKKT01000266.1, forward strand.
AGCACAAGAAATTGCACAACCGAAAGGGAGACATTTGTCAATGTAGAATTTGTGTTGAAAGTGCATGCCAAGGAGAAAGAATTGACTAGGTGATACAGGTAGAAGCCGAAAGGCTGATTTTATGTCAAATTTTGCCATGTATGCATTTTTCCCTAAGGATTGTACCATGGCGACTGCCTGGTCGAAGCTGTTATACTGTACTGTGCAGAATTCTTGTGGAATGAAATCATTGACTGACTGGCCTGATGGATAAGATGAATGAGGCGGAAGGCAGCATCTGTGTTTGATGTGGATTTTGTTTTCTTAGGAACCAGGCCAAACTATTCTTGGGAACCAGGAAACTATAAGGGTCTGTAGAGGGGATGATGAGAATGGTCCAGCAATACGACCTTCTATTTCCTTCGTCAGCTTATGCAAGATGATATGTGGATTAACTTTAGCAGATGATAAATTTTTGCATCCCGTGGACCTGTATATTGTAAACTGAAGCCTTGGTTAAAACCTTCCTGAAGTTTAGTACTGTCGTTTGCATTAATGTGGTGATAAGAAATTAGCCATGGGATGAGTTTGCATAATTTGATTGGTGAGGGTGCTAGTTCAAGATTGGCGGATGTTGCTGATAGTGTTTTTGTTGGCATGCGCTGGAAATGTGCCGTGTTTGGGCCTAGAGCCTTTATTCTGAAAGCAGATACTGGCTCCGTGCCCTCTGCTGTCGCATGACTGGCACTTGTGCACATAGTTGCAGTTCTGCCTTCTACAACCCTGCTTGTTGAAATCCCAACATACGGGTCCAGCTGTGCAGGCACGCTAGTTATGGTTATTGCTAGGGAGTCTGTTGGCAGATTGCAGGGATTGTCGCTGTTTGGGGAGCATTAACTCAAGCCACAGCTGACCGTCAAGGCTGTGTAGGGTTACGCTCCATACGTTGTCTGAAGAAACACTGCTGGAGTGTATCAGGGTAGCCAGAGGGCTGGACAGTTGTCTGTAGGTTAGGACTAAGAGAGTAAACACATGCATGTGCGGGATATGGAGCAGTGGGGAGGGAGGTGAAACATCAGGGAGTAACACACCCGTCTGAATGATTACGCTATTAGCAGCATTAGCAAGCGACCTACCTGTCTCTGTGTCTTCCCAGCTGGTCCCCAGAGCTGGCTCTGTGCTGACCGTCAGCGGCACCCTGGGGGTGTTGTCACCTAGCTGATCCCGCGACCCGCTCAAACGAGCAGCTTTCTCTCTCCCCAACACGAGACGGTGGTTTAAGGCTGATTTGCGCTTTGGAGGCATTTCAAATGAACTAGGAGGGTCGGACTTTCGTGGAGCAGTGAAAAACAGACTTTCATACAGCAGTTAGCCGGAGCATGTGAAGTGCTATCAAAAAACGTGACATAATGCCGGCGGATATTATGTGGCTTTAAGCTTAGCTGCACGTGAGGCAAGTTGGTGACGTAAGCGGAAGTGAATTCAAGCACGGGAATTAGATGTTGGAAGAAATGAAAACAATGGAGAGGTTAGAAATTGGAACGAAACAGTAACGCAGCCCATAACACCATTTAGCTAAATATTGCTAAATGTCAATAACACGTCGGGACAACTTGAAGTCGCTCTAAGCCATCTCATGTATTACCAGCGATGGTCAAATATCAATCAATATAAAGGTAACAACAGGCTATTAATCGCAACGATTTGTCCGACGATTATTACAGCGTTTGTATGCTGAAAGATGACATTTTCAAACCCATTGGAGCCAATCTCAAACTAAATGATTTGAATGGAACGCTGACGTTAATGACTGGGGAAAAATATCATCAGACTTGGTAAAGCCTTGTCGTGAACTCTCAAGTTGCTGTCGAACAAAATACGAACCCAATTCACCGTAACGGGCTCAAAATTACCGAGCCTCGTCTATCACGAGTTGTTCATTCATCTCGATCGGGTAAGCACGACCGATAATATTCAAGGCGAACAGCCTTCGACTCTGCTGAGAGCTGAGGCTGTGAAACACGAAAAGTGCAATGACGGTAGAACGGAATTGTTCCCGTTCTTACAGTACAAGAAGTTAACGCAGGGCATGATCACGGAACTTAAAATATCTGTTTTAGATATAAAACATAATCCGGTTTATATGGGATATCTAAGCGTGACGCTGGACATCAAATAATGAATGCTTCTGGTCCTGGAATGCAGCGCCCGAGAATATGCCCTGTCATCGCAATCTCCGATCTTGGGGACACGGGAGGATTCAATGAACTCGGTGTCGAGGCAAGTTATACGCCTTAGAATTAAGAAACAATACTTACAGGCGAACAGAATGAGCGGTGGTGGTAACCTAGGAAATTTAGACAATGTCGAGACCGGAGGTCTCTTAAAAAACATACAGTACAATCTCGTCAAAAACGACAATAACAAATGGGTGATGGTCCTGGCAATCTAGGCGATTTAGACAATGTCAAGACCAAAGGACTCTTAAAAAACATGTTGCACCAGCTCATCCTTACCGATGATAATCAATGGACGTTGATCTCCCCAAAAATCGACTGGCTACTCAATATCACCCTCGTTTCTCCCTATGTGTTTGCGGAGAGGAAGGATCATTATTTAACGAAAGTCCTCAATAATGGGATTCTAATCGCAAATTACGTCCCCTAGCAAAGAAGGAGTGTGCTCGTTAACCTCATCCCGAGAAAAGCAGATCTTTTGCTAGCGAGGTTTTTGGATAGCCAAAATACGAGTTTACAGTTGGTACTTGAATTGGAAGACGTGTCACATGTCTTACAAGGGATTCCACCCAATTCTATGCTTTATATCAAAGTCTTTCTCGGGGAGGCATCACCCTACCAAGATGTTGAAATTATACCTGGAGTAAAACTCTGTTGGCCTCGAAAACATCGACATCATGTTTGCGCGATTTATATACAGAAAGACATCAATGCTTTCTCATCAACTTAAAATTTACGCACAAGAAACTGTCGGAGAACCAATTGAAGGCTATTGCATAATATGAGTATAACCATGAGTGACGTTTCAAACCTGAGTTGAAGCGTTACCATCGCATTCTCCGTTCTCGAGGATTGATCAACCCGGTACGGAAAACGCCTTGTACGTATTGCACTTACAAAACAATGTGTACCAACAACGTGAAGTGATAATCGAATCTCAGTTGAACTGGATCATCAATCTTATCCTTACCTACCCCTCTCTTGCCATGGACCGCCTCCGTGGTGTAGTGGTTAGAGTGTCCGCCCGGAGAGCGGAAGGTCGCGGGT
>VKKT01000266.1:307342-318430 GCA_008038995.1 Haliotis laevigata
CCATGTGGGGAATCGAACCCGGGTCTTCGGCGTGACGAGCCACTAGGCTACCCCACCGCCCCCCGTTGGTTGTATGTGATGTACACATTGCCCAATGGGGGTCGAGTGAGCTGTATTTCTTAAGTATTGTCTGATACTCATGTAGCAGGGTAAGGGGTGGTTCTGTTCAATGAAGACCAATGCCTGCTGGGGTGTGAGTCGTGACTTGTGCCACTACTTTATTTTTCAAATATATAGTTTGTTTTGTTTTCACCCTGTAACATAAAAACAATCATTAATAAAACAGTCATGTCACATATGTACTAATAAAGTAGATTAGACATAAGCGTTACAATTACTGATAATAATCATATATACCTATCACAATATATTCATTGTAATGCAAATTACTTGAACTGCATCAATTCCAAGACAGTAATAAACATAAGTAATAAACACATTCAGTGCACAAAAAGGTATTATTTGGATTAATTGCAGCAGCAATATCAAGGGAAGACATATCTGTGGCAATGATATATACATAAATATAAACACATTAAAAGGATAAAATACCTACCAAATATATGGTACTCAGGTGATATTACATTGTCCACCTTAGTGAAACAGCATGTCCATATATAAGTGATATAACACACAAGTAAGTATATTATGCTAACCTATTATTATGTCATAATGAAACATATATCACTATTTAAAACAAACCTACTTAATAAACATATAATGTTGTGCTGTAAGGTATATGTATGTGTACTGTGATATTCTTATAAATATATACAATGAACAATGTTAAAATAATATGGCATCTCAAGTGGCACAGACATTACATGTACATGTACCATTAAGTAGACAACATGGCCGACAAAGATGGCCGCTAAGCAGGCACACATGTTTGTGTGTCACCTGACCTCATAAAAGATTACAATAATTACCTACAAACTTATAATGAAAATGCTGATGCAGTAAACATGAAAATCATGCCTATAAAAACACCATATTTGACTTACACTATATTCTTAAAACACATTCAGGCCTTCACATCACACAATATTAAAACCTAAGCAAAAATAATGTTTATAATATAACTATACTTAACAGATATTACATCCTACATAATATGTTTATAATTAAGTTAACTAACCTTAGACAGAGTGAAGTTGTAGACCAAAGAGAAGAAATTAGACCTCTGTCAAAAATATCATGTACGTCATATGTAAGATGCTTCTCGTGCGGCTATATGTGGAAGACTGACTAAAATGTGCTGATGTTAGTAAAGAAGAAATCATACAACATAAAACTGACCAATCAGAKATCAARGAATAGCTTGCCCTCTGAGTTAAGAACAAAAGAACACCCTGCTCTCCCACAATAATACAATAGGAGCCCAAGGTCCAGCAATCAAGCTAGGGACAAATACCATACATACTCTAAAAAAACCTAATCCTATAGAACTACCACAACCACAATGATACCGTATTTACACAAATAAAATAAATAAAATGTAAAATATGACACTGCCACACTCATGTATATGGACAGACAAATTAGACTGAAATTCACACATCAAGATGGGCTTTAAGTAAATGTCAGATGATTTGCTCTTTCAAATTCTTTCATGGGTCCATTTGTCTTGGGATTAGCGAAACTACTGTTTCTCCAATTGACAGCGCTCATAATCTTGGGAGTCATTCTTGATTCAGGAATGTCTATGGACACTCACATCCCCTCCATAAGTAGAGCATTTTCATCGCATTTATAACATCAGCAAAGTTCGCCATCTCCTGGATACTCCAACAGCTAAATTGTTGATGCAGTGCCTTGTGTCTTTCAGGCTTGATTATTGCAATGCTCTCTATGTAATACTGACTTATAAAGCCATAGCCACGTTACAGAGATGGTGGCGTGGTGGCAGCGGTATTCTCGATTCTCAATCGTTTGTATCACCATAAATCTGGCAAGTTGACTTTTCACATATAATTGTGATAGATCAGATATTCAAATATTGGGAGAATACTGACGAGTCTTCAAAATCCATCACCATGGCTCAAAACACATCGTGCTCCTAAACAGCGGTGTTTATCCAAAACAAACAGTTACCTCATTTGACAACTGGCGACAAAACCTCATATAACCCTTTACGAGGCTTTACTGATGGTGAACCTATTCCACAACGACAATGATGCACTGCCGAACAGAAAGTGAATATGCTGGAACTGTTGTTGGGCCAGATTGCCAACTATTGCCCTATCATTTCAAGGAACACCATAGTTAAAAACAGCACATCTATTCCAGATACATGGCAAGTTATCAGGCCTTACTTCGGATTTCAATAAAAAGGAGGCCATTTTCTGGACTTGTGTGACATTCACCTCCAAGCGGATGAACGCCCAGAAGATTGATATCAAAGGCTATCTGCTTTCATCGACGACCTCTTGCATGTAAATGGAAACATATCCCATCATGGGGAAAAAATAGAAGTGGATGAGGATCTGACCCCTACACTGGAGAACGTCACTGTCCTACTGTGGTTGCAGCTGATACATCAGGACCTGCCAAAGCTAGTCAAGCTGAGGTATGGACCTGAACTTCGTTCAAAAACGTTAGCGTCGATCGGGACGGAAATCTCGCACGCGTTATCGTCTCTTCTCAACGAAATACATGCCTCTGAGGAAGTTCGGGTAATGCGCACAGCAGCCACAAGTGCGGATCGTGTTCGTGGACAGAATCCCAAACAATATAGCAGAAATATTGCAAGGAAGACTTGTCCCTTATGCAAGGCTGCAGGACGGAACTTGAACCACTTCCTGAGTGTGTGCACCTACTTACCGGAATCGGATCGCAAATATATGGCCAAAGCAAGACAGATTGTTGCTATCATGGATGTAGATGATGCTCATGGGGACAATACTGACTCTACAGACCCTGTAGTCACTAACAATTCAAACAGCGACTCACCAAGCGTATCTACCCTTCGCATACAGGTCAGACAGTCACCTCACATGACAGCATTCTATGTCCATAAAGTACTGAACGTAACTCTGGATAGTGGGGCTACAGGCAACGTTACGTGTCTCCACCGCCAAACAGATGGGCATAGACATAACCTAGAGCAACCAATCAGCTCGCCAAGCAGATGGTACATCCCCTCTGACAGTTGTAGGAGAAACCCACTTTTACCTAACAAGAGATAATCAGAGATTCCATTTCGAAGGTCTAGTCGTAGAAAATCTTGATGTCTTCATACTTGGTAATGGTACCAACTACTCATATGCTGCAGCTTCTTTCAAGTCCTCACAACACATGGTGCGCACAGCTCATGTTCTGAGAGCTCCCAGGTCTCCATCAACGGTATGGCCCGGGAATTTTATTGAAGTGACATTACCGGATCACCTCACACCAGACCAAGAGTTTGCCCTGGAACCTCGTTGTGAGGCTGTATCCAACTCAAATGATGCCTGGCCTGTCCCGACCATGATACGGAGTGTTGCGGGAAAACTAAGGATACCAAACCTCACTGCAGAGCCCTAATACCTGAAAAGCCAGGAACACCACGTAGCTGTAGCTCCGGACTTTCCCATACCTGATGTAACTGTCAACAAAGTTTTGTCTCCACCTACTACCCCCCACTCACAAAGTGTACATGTGGATCCAGACAATGTGTTCCCAGACGAGTTCAAGAATAAATTCAAGTCTCTGCTACTTAAACACGACAGCGTATTTTCTTCGAGAATCAGTGGTTACAATGGTGCGTCTGGGCCGTTCAAAGTGACAGTAAACATGGGACCGGTGCAGCCACCTCAAAGAAAAGGAAGGATTCCTCAATACTCAAGATCTAAAATGGTGGACTTACAACAAAAGTTTGACGAGTTGGAACTAAATGGAGTATTTGTCCACCCTGAAGATGCTGGGGTTACTGTTGAGTATCTCAACCCATCATTCCTAGTTAAATAGCCCAGTGGAGGTCTTCGACTTGTTACAGCCTTTGCAGAAGTAGGGCGGTACAGCTTCTCTCTGAGCCTATCCTGATGCTGAAGAGACCTGCAATCTTAGAGATTCGTGGGAAGTCTTACCGAGCACTGTGCAACCCTTGTTTCTTACAGAGACTCTAAGCCTACAGTCTCTATCTGACAACCCACTATCCAGCCAGTGCCGAGATTCATCACCTTGCCGTTCCTCCCGTCTATGCAGAACTCCGTCCAGATTCAAGGATTATTGTTAAGACTTTGAATAGTTTGACTTTTTAATTTCTAATTTTATCAAGTTTCTAACCGTTATCTTCTTGGAAAAAAAAGAAAAGAAGAAGAAGTTGCGCCAGCAGAGGCCTCTTATGTTAACTAGTTGTGTTTAAAGTGTGTTTGCCTCGACCGCTTCCGGTCGCCATTGTTGTTGCAACTACACGCATCGTGTAGTCGCTCAGGGAGGTCAATAAAATGAAGAGACTTCAGAATCCATTCAAAGTGGACAGAGTCATATGCTTTTTTGTAGTCAATCAAGGAGAGGTTGCGGTAATATGTTTTAGCCTCTTGAATAATGCCACATATAAGGCCAGTTTGTTAACTGATGAAGAAATCTGCTCAAACCATCCATCAGTGCTATCAACATTTGTCTTGACCAAAAAACAAACTAAAAACATGTCCATTCATCTTTTGTACTGATTACAAAATTGCATAAAAATCTATACAAAGAGAGATGTACTGCTGGGTCACCAAAACACAGTCTCAAAGATTAGCCATAATCCTTTATACTCTCAGGGAAGGATTTTCTCTATATTCACAAAAAGTATTTGAGACAAGCAGAATAAATACCATGTGAATTCTTAAAAACTCGAAGGATTTGCTTGAATTTTTGTCAAAACATTTGATATTTCAATGTTGTACACACCACTCTCACACATGACAAACTTAAAGAATAACTTCATTCCTTGACCCATGGGGCATTTGTAAATTTACATTTTGTCAAAAATGAAAGCCAATGTCATTTGAAGATTACTGAGAAAACAATATGTAAAATGCAGGACCTCATCATTGATCACATCTTTGTCAAATTTGGGGGTAAAACACATAGACAAGAAGGCACCATTTATACTCCCCTCCTCGTGGATCTGTTATGCATATTTCAGAATTTCTGTTCAGTTTGGCAAAATGAAAACAAGGTAATTTGGCCAAGACGTTTAACTTAAGCTTCAGGTATATCAATGATCTAAAATCATTCAATTACCTTTAATTAGCCAATTCCCTTCAACTGATATACCCACCACAATTAAGGAGACAAGTGAGCCTGCCTCAACTGTTTCATATTTAGATCTATGCATAAAATCCTGTGACAAAAACTCTTCAGAAGGTTGTATGACAAAAGGAATGATTTCAACTTTTCTTCAGTCAACTTTTATTTCGAGCAATATTCCAACAGCTCCAGCCTTTAGTGTTTACATTTGGCAACTTTTGAGGTACAATCAAGGATGCCCTTTCCTCAGGATTTCAAAGAGCATCATACAACTCTTCCTTTGAATTTGTTCGATCGAGGATACAACATTCGAAAAATTTGATGGTAGACATGAGGATTAAGTTTTGACTTGTATCATACGTTCCTACAGGTTTTTTTCAGGTGAACAGTTGACAATCTTTTGCATATGTTTGACAGGTGCCACAGGTGTAATAGCATCAAACAAACACATTCTCATGATATAGTCACAATTGTACAATCGACTCTGCTTTTAGCAGAGATTTCTCATGAAAGTGGAAAGGGTTTTGTCGTCTCTATTTAATTTCCACGCTGAAATTCTAACAAACTTCTTCTAATTCTTCTTGATATCAATTTTTTTTGTTTTAAACTTTTAGCGTTTTCTAAAAATGCCCTAACATGTGTTTTTGTATGAATTTTAATATATATAGATATTAAGAGGTCAGAAATACAATAGATCTTATAAACTACATCATCTTTCATATGAAACATTATTTCAAACAATGAACTTCAAATCAGAAGTTCATGACTGCAATACTTCAAAAATATTTTCAGGTGCAGGTGATTCACATGACAACACTGGAATGATACAGAACTTGATGCTAAAGTGCCTTGAGAATGACCACCTTTGTAATGAGTTCTACATGCAACTGATTAAGCAAACAACAGATCACCCTGGTAAGAGCTCATTCTATATGAAACTTACAAAATCTCTTTCAGTGTATTATTGCTTTCTATTTTCTGTCAATAGCTTTCTCTTTAGTCTTTACAACTTTACCACTCACTATTCCTATGTACATGTATACGTTAGGTTTCTTATCCCCCACATGTAACACCTTGACTAAACTCAACTCAGCCCAATATATTGGTGTAGGTAGTCACTGGAAGCTCATGCAAGACATGTGGCTTGGTTGACCATGTAACCCCCAGCTGAGTGATACATTATTATCACAAGTTTGCAATATAATCCTTTGGTCCAAGCTTGTTTCCAGTCTAGCTGGTTTCAAGGGGCTAAGTAAATCACTTAGCGAATGAAGTGAATTTGCTCCATTCATCTCTTTAAATCAAATTCATTTTTTACTTTCAGCAGCCTTTCTTTTGCTTTACGCTTATTGGTATTTTTATTAATTGTAAGAGTTAAACTGGATTATTATTATTATTGGGACCACATATGGTAATGATTGATAATTTGTATTTATTCCTCTTTACATCTGTGAGAAGATGTTATCGTTTTGTAAAACCCAGGCTTTGGGCTTTATAAGATAGCTACATCCTTTCTGTTACGGTACTCTTAAATGAACTAAAGTAACAGTTATTTGAGCCCCATTCTTCCTGGATTGATTGTTGAATATCTTTTGTAAAGTGTACATCTTGTAAACAATAAAGGTGTTTGTGTTTGAGGTAAGTAAACCTATTTCTTCACTTGTACTTATCACAAATGACTGCTGTTTTGTGAAATAGTTCTAGTTTTATCAACCATCATCTGTGCAGTATTTAGTCTTCGGTTTGATAGACAAGGAATGTGTATAAGATACGAAAACTTACATGATTTTATTATATTTTGTATACAGAAGCAAAATTAATTTCATGCAACAAGGTAAATGTTTGAAATATAGTTTCATTGGAAACCTTTATGAATCCTTTCTTGATCCGAAGAAATAGTCAGACCACATGATCTGTAACATGAAGATTTTCATTGCTGGTTATCTGGAGATGCCTCGTCTCTTCCGGATGTTTTCCATTGCTCTCCAAGACAAATATATCTTCATGTACCTATCTTCCCACATAATTATAAGTTTCTTCAGTTTGTCTTCCAGGAAATATAGTACCATTTACCAAGGAAGGTCCTCCGAATTGGTATTTCAACAACCCTGTTGTTATTTACACGTAAACTTATGATTTTGGTCACACTCTTTTGGCTAGCAAGTAGCTGGTTTGTCAACTTCGCAAGTCTCGCAAACCAGAACCTGCTTGCTCTACCTCCAAAAGATGACATGCTAATCCACCAACACTCAACTGCAGTCGAGCTTGAGACGACTTTGTACAATCTGACAAAATCGATTGCCATAATTCAGGTCAAGATAATTATTGGAATCATAATTTATTAACAGAGTTTTAAATTTGCCTATTGTATTAGCATTGGCGACGTCTTCAGGTAACGAATTCCAAATTTTAATTGTCTGGTAGGAATGAATTTTCATATGTTTTTGTCCTACAGTTTATTGTTTGTAAATTGGGATTGTTTTGGATATTGTATTGACTATTGTCAGAGACATTTGTCAGAGATTCTTATTCATTTTGTAGAAGTTTACCAATTTGATGTCACGCCTTCTTTCTTTTAATGGTTTAAATTTAGTTTCAAGATATAATTTTTCATGACTAGTTCTGCGAACCGCGCTGCATATGGTGTGAAGTGCATCTAAGTGTAACTGTTCAAGGAGAAGAGATTGATCATTCGTACAGTTATCCCAAACATGACAACAGTAATCGAATATCGGCATCACGAATGACTTGTACATGGTTTCGAGAGTTTTCCTAGAAAGGCGATATTTGAAACCTCGAAGACAGTTTATCATGGGACTGAAAGTCAGTCCCATGATAAACTGTCTTCGAGGTTTCTTCAATATGACTTTTCCATGCACAATCACTTTGAAGTGTTATGCGTAGATGTTTATGATTTGGACGTCTTGTATCGGGGTTTGATGCATGTTTAACGTCGGGTTCCTATCAGTTTTATGCCTGCCTAGAAAAATTTACTGTTTCTGTTTTATTAGGGTTAAAGTAACCTGCCTCATTTCTGCCCAGTTTGAGATTCAGTTTTGATCATCATTGAGACAAGCTGCAGCAACATTGTGATCATCTGCAATTACATATATTGAGGTGTCATCCGCAAAGAGACGAGTGTGACTTTCTATTTCATCTACTATATCGTTGATATACACAAACTTTCTATATGTACAGAGTTTATTCCCGTTAGGTTTCCCCTGGTCATTCCAAAGTTCTTTATTCCTATTCTGACAATCTAAAGATCGTATCCACTGTGAAACATAATAAAATTCCGTTTTAGACATATTATACAGGTCCACCACAGGGAGATCTAAATTGTTAAGAATATTAACAACAGTTCTATTCCAGGATTTTGAAAAAGTATTAAACCATCTGCATATAGCACTCAGTATTCTCGACTGTTCAGTACAGCAGAGTTTACGCCCAAACCGTACAATTTCAATTTTTTGTTCAGAGAATGGAGTTGTCAAACCCATCTGCCCCCAGACCACTAAATTTGGAGTCTTATTGCCTACACCCAGGAAGAATCTACAGGCCTTATTTTGTACTGCATTTATATAACTGAATTGTTTTGTACCCCATATGGCTGACACATAGGATAAGGTAGGCTGGACAAGGTTATTGTATTAAAGACATTATAAGCCAAACCACCACAACATTTGAATTTACACATAACACCAAGTGCTCGACTAGCAGATTTAGCAATTTCTTTAGCGGTAAAGTTCATATCAATATTTTCCTGCAAACAAACGCTCAGATATTTATATGCACTGGTTTTGTCAGTAGTGATATCGCCAATTTTGAATACTTGTGATCTATTGAAACAACAGGATCGGTAATGAACGACATTAGTTTTCTTGTCTTTTAGTGGCATTTAGAAGTTGTACGTAGATGTCCAAGATATTTTTATGGATAAAACGTTTTTTTATTTCCCTCACAACGTTTCGGGGACCATTTCAGGTCCCTTCATCAAGTGAATGATTCAATTCACCTGATGAAGGGACCTGAAATGGTCCCCGAAACGTTGTGAGGGAAATAGAAAAAAAGTTTAATCCATAAAAATATCTTGGACATTAGTTTTCTTCCCATTAATAGTTAAACGACAGTGTGTACACCAATTATCAATGCAATCTAACATCCGCTGTAGGGACAGCTTGTTTCCTGCTAGAACCTCAAACTTTCAATTCTGAACATTAATTACGCATGCTCAATTATGCACCTATTTTGCAGGGACGGCCTTCCCAAACCTTTCCATAGCTTCTAATTTGCGGTTTGTACTAATAACCAAGTAGTGAAGATATGCCTGACTTTTCCAAAAACCTAAGTCTTGTATAGTTTGTCCTGGCAAACCAGTCTGAAAAGCCAAAGACGCTCAACCCCTTCTAAAGGAATGGCCTGTAATAGTGCCCTCAACACCTGCTGACTTAAGAACATGCTGCACTGTAGCTATGAAGCCACCGTAAGTCAAAGCATTAAACTGGTTATCACACAATAAAGGCCTATCACCCAAACTCTGGTCATCAAATTGGCCATAGCCCAAACAGGGTCCAAAGGATGGCCACTAAGGCCTGGCAAGCAAATAGACAAAACCCTTTCTCTAAACTGAAGTGTCTTTGTCCATTTAAGTAACACTGATTGGCAGCTTGACATACATCCTGAACTGTAATGTGTCTTGTACCATCAAACTTGCCTTTATACAAAAAGTTACCTGGTCTAAGTAAACCCAAAAAACCTAAGAAACATGCCATCCATATCAAGGCACCAATCAAACATGATGTGTCAATCCATTTGTGCAAAATTAACAAATGCTGGGGTGAAATGGGTAAGGTACCGATTTGAGCGCTTTGAACTAATTAGAGATAACACAGAGGTACTGTCTCACAGAAGCATATTTAAAGCCATTCACATATGTAATATACCATCCAACTTGCTCTGCTGACAAAGGCACTGGGTCAATGTTCAATTTATCACAGAACACCATTAAGCACTTCAAGTGAGTCTTATATGTTGCTTTTATTGATTCTGTCCAGCCCTGGGATGCTAACCGAGCTGCACACATCTGTAGTTTGCTCACAAACTCCCGTCTAAAATTTCAGGAATGTCCCACTAAAATCACCATTGTAGTAGGCTCCAGCACCCTGTGAACAAGCATCAGTTTTAACTGATGTAATAGGTCTCTCATCCAGGAATGACACAAAGCCATCAAATACACTCATAAATTGTCTCCACCATTCAACATCAAGCTTAAAGGAGAATATGAAAGAAAACAAAACTTTTGATATATTGTAAAGGATATTCTAAAAGCCACCTTCCGTGATTAAAACTGTGCAAAAAGTTTGTAAAATAGCAATAAAAACACAAAAAACGTACTCGTATTTCCGCCTATTACGGAAACACCTGGCAGTTAATGAGCTGACGGGGTATCACGTGACAGGACGTCATAAGTGCCTGTTTGCTGATGGGTTCCTCTTTGATTTGACCTCACAACTTAACAGTGTCCATGGATTCTAAAGCAGTAAAAGATGTTCCTGGTGTCATTTCTGAAATGGATGTTAGACCGTATCAATACAATCCCATTTTACATCTTGCAAGACAATCTTCAAGTGACAATTTTCTTTAAGGTCTCTATCTTGGAAACAAAATCTGTGATTTGGCACTAAAACCTACTCAATAGACCCGACAGTATCTACTGATTTGAAGCCTTCCTTTACGCCATCTAAAATGTAGTCCCTGTCTACATTGTCTGGGGGTAACAGTTCACTCCACGCCTCATGACTTAGTAGACGGCAGACAACCAACGCCGGGGATAATAAAACCTTTGCTGAGGACCTCAACACTTTCTAC
>VKKT01000267.1:148529-160911 GCA_008038995.1 Haliotis laevigata
GGCTTATTGGTTAGAAGAACATTTACCTGACTAATTGGCTTATTGTTTAGAAGAACATTTACTTGACTAATTGGCTTATTGTTTAGTCGAACATTTACCTTACTACTTTGCTTATTGGTTAGTCGAACATTTACCTGACAACTTGGCTTATTGGTTAGAAGAACATAAGTTCACCTGTTTGTTGGTTTGAGCACAGCATGGGCAACTTGTACAAGTAAGGGAAATCTGTACTAATGGATCTCACTACAAATGTCACAGTACTTTTGTACATGTATCACATAGAACTTGGAAGGAGATTAGAGTTGATATTACAGTAATTTATCTGAACTGTGATTGTGATACGTCGTGCACTGCACATGTTGTGACTCCACCAACACTCCCGACAACAGCACTGCTACAGCCCCTTCCACCACACACAGTAGCGTACCTGCCCTTAGGCACTTTAGGCACGTGCCTACAATTAATTGTTTTGGCAATTCAGAGGAAAATAAAGTATTTGTTCCATGTACCGCCATATTTAGATCCAGAAACGTTCCCTTACATCGAAAAGGCAAAATTATCATTTGTTCAAATTATGTTTACATATAAAGTAAACACGATCTAGCATTCTAGCATTCAATATATATTCACAACACAGTTACATGCAACAACCAGATTCTGCTGATACAACTAGCACTAGTCTACTGATTGTTCTTTATGCATAGAAATTGATACTCACTTCTGTTACCCCCACAGCCCCGAGTAAATACATACAAATTGACACTTACTTCTGTTAACCCCCACAGCCCCGAGTAAATACATACAAATTGATACTCATTTCTGTTAACCCCCACAGCCCCGAGTAAATACATAGAAATTGATACTCACTTCTGTTAACCCCCACAGCCCCGAGTAAATACATAGAAATTGATACTCACTTCTGTTACCCCCCACAGCCCCGAGTAAATACATAGAAATTGATACTCACTTCTGTTACCCCCCACAGCCCCGAGTAAATACATAGAAATTGATACTCACTTCTGTTAACCCCAACAGCCCCGAGTAAATACATAGAAATTGATACTCACTTCTGTTAACCGCCACAGCCCCGAGTAAATGCATGGAAATTAGGATTTTCTTATTTGGATAAAAAGGAAATCAGCTGATATTTTATGACCAAATAGAATATAACGACTTTTGTGAAAGAGATATTTTGTCAATATTTTAATATGCTATTGAATATTCATTAGAATACTAAATATATCAGTTCAATTACAGTAACTTCCCCATTGAAGTGTATTTCTATGAAAAGAATGTACACGTCCAGTTGTGCCTACACTCCATTTTTTTCCTGGGTACGCCCCTGACACACGTGTCATCGATTGTCACCGAAATTATAAACTTAGACACTAAGGAATAGATAATCACTGACAAAACATGTCCACAAAACATATGTTAACGTGGAATACTGCAGAGCGTGGCAGGAAATATCAGACAAACGAGATATTGTCATGCGTGTCGAAACTACCCGGCTTGAGAAAACGGACATATGTCAGATTCCCCACCCCCCACCCCCAGAACATTTACGGCAACTGGGCGGAATCCTTAGTGACGTGATGGATCTGACAGTAGCCTGATAACCAATGAGGTCATCGTCAAATTTCCGAGTGTTTCCGGATACACCCGAGCGACTCAGGTCAACGACCGAGTGTGAGTGGACGGGTTCTTCACTAGGCATGTCCCCTGCTCACTGATGTTCAACGTATAGATTCCTCGGTCGCCGCCTTCTCTGAACAGATGTCGTGTACAGGGGAGGCAAAGACGCGGAGAGGATCAGCCGGATGAGGCAGCAAGGACCGACTGTTCATCGAACGCAGCTTGGTCTGATTATGAAACGTGCCAGATGAAACAGTTCCAAATACTGAACTTTGGTAGTTAGCTATTGAAGACATACTTGCCAGACATGTTGGTCCACTGATGCACCGAGATCATGGAAGACAATACAGTTTTTATTTTAATAACCTTTGGGTCCTAAAGGAAATTGAAACTATTGTTGTGAGTGTATGTTTTAATATTACGAAACAGAACGTCATATAGTCATTGTTGAATCATGTCAGCCGAGTGAGTGAGTGAGTGAGTACACTACGTAGCTACTTCATGGTTTAAAATTGGTTTCGGGGGATATATCAAATTATTGAGGTAGAAGAATTGTATCTTAGCCTGTGTGGAAGGGGAATGGTGTTATAACAACTATGGTTGTGGAGACCTACACAGACAGCGTGATTGGCGTTGGTCATCTCGCTTTCGACAAGAAGCGGATCCTGGCGAGGTTAAGGGGCTAAAATCCACAACTTATTTACTATGGTTACACTGAAAACCATTGTGTCACTTCAAAAATGCAAAGAGAAATTATGTTCTGGAATATTGTGAGGTTGATTGTGGATGGACTCGGACGTTAATTGTGAACACCAGATTATTACAGCAGTGCAACAGCTGAAACGATTTAGAAACGTGCACACGTGAATACACAAATTAATTCCGTCCTTCTTGGAAGCTAGAGTGTCTGGACTGCCCCCAGTTGCATCCCGACCCCAACAGCGAACACCACCCGGACGGGAACGGTCACCAAATCTGTTCACCCTTCCGTGTTGTAATGTTATAAGTTTCAACAAAAACCGACTGACAAATAAAGGTATTGTAAAGAAGCACCAGTTTATGGTAAAACCATCCTCACCCTGGATACGAACTATTTCTGCCTGATTAATGTACACAACACCCAATCTATTATCAGTTCTACAGCTTCAGTGCTCGGCACCGTATTCTATAGAAGTAAGGATATTGCATCGTGCTCGCGACCTACTTTGAACAAGGTCGTCCGATCGATGACGCCACAGCTAGTCAGGTTGATGACCGGCCAGATCGAACTGACCCTCGACACCACCATCGACATGATTTCTGGGAGTATGGAAGAAGTTTGTTGGATTAATTCTGTTTTCGCAGCTGTTTATCTTTACACAAAAAGAAAATCCAACTGTCATCGATTTTAACGCGGGCAATGTGCTGCCGCTCGTTACATTAAAGTACATCAACAGAATATGGCCTGACGCCATAGTGGAAATAACGAAGGTTTTTTTTGTAGAAAACATAACTGCTCGTTATTCAATAACTAGATCCCTGACCTAGGGCAATCGATTTTCGGGAGCGCAGCGATGCAGTTGTCCACTCATGTGTCTGGTATGCTGGGTCGACAAGCTGTCAACTGTACCACGATGTTTGGTGGTTTTATCGGAGTACCTTGTGAAAAATGTTTTTGGATTCATTCTGGAGTCACGGGCTCGATCCTCAGTACATAGGTGATTCAGGTCCTGGGTTATTCTCTTATTATTTTACAAGCAACAGGCGCCAGGCACTGGTGACCAGTGATTAACGCGTATCAAGGAGTTGCCTCCCCTAGGTTTCAGGATAGGCAGATCCTGTTGGACACGCATCAGGTGTTATAGGTCATTTCCGTGTCATCATCCAAACAAAGACTATGTTGAGACTGGTTGACTGGGTTATATAGTCACCGACACCATTGTTCCAGTACACGTTTCCCAATACCTACCACGGTGTTAGGTGGGACGCCGTCAGTCGTCGTCTGTGTCTTAATATCCACGCTGGGGCGATGGGGTAGCCTTGTGGTTAAAGCGTTCGCTCGTCACGCCGCAGACCCGGGTTCAATTTTCCCACATGGGTACAATGTGTGAAGCCCATTTCTGGTGTCCCCCGCCGTGATATTGCTGGACTATTGCTAAAAGCAGCGTAAACACAACTCACTCACTCACTACTGTCCACGCTGGTTCATACAGGCCATGACACGGGTTCTTCATTGTCCATGTTCCTACAGTGTCCACTGAGGGTGCTTCTCGCTGCTGGGCATAGCTGGTCATCAAGTGTGGGTGGCTGAAGCCACGCCCTTCGTTCCGATATTGTGGACGTATCAGGTTATTCGAAACAAGTTATCTCCCTTTGAAAGTACGGAGATTCAAACAGAGAATAAAAGGCTTTAACATTTGCTTGGTATTCAAAGTTCATAAATACACTTCTATATATTACGACCCGTGAAGATCTTCAGCAACCCATGATTGTCGTAAGAGGCGGGTAACGGGATCGGATGGTCAGGGTCGCTGACTTGGTTAACACACGTGATCGTATCCCAATTGTGCAGATCGATGCTCGAGCTGTTTATCACTGGATTGTCTGATCCAGACTCGATTATTTACAGACCACCGCCATATAACTGGAATATTGCTGAGTGCGGCGAAACAATAAACTCACTCACTCTTTATAATACGTAAACAATGTCGCACATTATCTTACAAGACACAATAGCAAACCAGTTCAAGACGGATTTCTCATGTATTTCAATCGATATTTTCACAAGGACTTCTCCCTGTATGAGACGCTGCTTCACATACAGTGGAACTTGGAACTCGGAACTCGGAATATCATGTACATCAGGAGATGAAGTGAAATACGATGATGTCATACTGAGTACCGTTATCAGATGTACGGACAGCAGCCGACTGAGAACACTGTACATGGCATGTGTACAGACTTCAGATAACAGCTGACTGCTGTCCAGCATGTGTGTCTATTCCTTGCTATTCATGTCACAATCGATGTTCGATAGGGCCAGGTAGTCTGTAATCAGTGATAACAGTTTACGTCAACACTGACCGCCATTGATGCCCGTTTCGCACTGTTATCGACACTTATATAAAGTCGACTATATTAAACTTCTAGTTTTAGGTGCATTTAGATATTCTGGAATGTCACAAAGCGATATTTAAGTAGATAAATTCTCAATAATAGAAATTCTATAAATACAATCGCTATTTCAAATTGTTTCTAAACCGACTTCAGTGTAGGAGGATCTTGGCTACCAAGAGATCAGCTGACATGGCGGTGTCGTGTAGTTTGTCGTGTATGGTCGATCCACTGATATTTACTCCCAGACTTAATATCATCTTACTTCAAACTATATTTCTAATTCTTCTAGATATAATATCAAACTTAATAGAATCCACAATAAACCAAGAACAAACTTTAATTTCAGATTTGAATCATTCTTGACCTCAGTTTGACCTCATCTTTTAAATGTAGTTTCTTGGGTCTGGGAAACTTAGGGTCGCGTTCCCCCCAGGACCGAGAAAACACAGGTGGAGTTAAAAGTGCTGTTTTTTTATGTCCTATTTTCGATTAATTCGTTTTATCGCTTGCTAAGTGTTTGCCTGAATATGAATATGCGTGACGAGTGTTTCAGTGCTTCACATAGTGTTGAGTGTCTTTGTATTACTACGCATCGTTCATTGTTCCTTGTTCATCGTTCATTGTTCATTGGTTCACGAGGTAGTTGTGGGGTTGCGGTGTCGGAGGTTGGAGCGTTGATGTGTGAAGGAACAACCCCCGGTCGTTGGGTCGAATCCAGTGTGTTATTGCTGCTACCAAAGTGGTAGACGGCCCAGTTTCTCACTGACGAAACTTGGTCTCCTCAACACTTCAGCTGGGCACCGAGATAAGATAACATAGCACACAAAGGCAATCAGATGACGTCACACAGGTGTATCTCCAATTAGCTGTCCATGTGATACATGTGGGTACACCGTGTACCCAGTCAATGGAAAGTTTCAGTGAGGACTTTATCCTGATCAGTCGAGTTCTGGATGGTGATGATTGGCTGCTAGTACAACCTACCAGTTATCGATGTCAGATGATCATTATCGAGCCATACCGATTGGTTTGATGTATAACTCATTGTTTTCATAACAAACACCTACCGAAGTGGACTGAGATGACAGGGGACCGGTCCACGTGTGTCCATCCTGTTTCTGGGCATATTCACTGCATTTCAGCCTTCACTGTCTGCCATGAAAACCTCATCATGCAAACTGATTAAGGCAATGTGCCCAACTGCCACGTGTTTGTTTGTTGTGTTTGTTTGTGTGCTTGTTTGTGTGTTTGTTGTTTCAGGCTGCAATCAGTTCTACTATGATCAAACTAGTAAATCACACACACGGAGGCAATAGCCTGGTGCCAGGGGTCTGTTATAAAGAAGTAAATAGACAAAATGGTGTAAAGCTTTCCGACTTTCGCCACTGTTTAGACTAAAGGTGTCGGAATAAAGTGTAGGTGCTTGTAGTTATCCCACACCAAGTACCTGTGGAAATCACCAGGTGGGTTTCTCTGCAGATCGCTCTTCGTGTGTAACATTGTTTAGACAGACCCTAGTGAGTCATGGTTCGAACTTTATACATCTATAATATATGGATATTTCAATATATATACGCTATTTACTCAATGGTCTATCTACTTGACCCACGCTAGCTTCATGTATATATAAGTTACCGTACTCCCTCTACTCGACACCCTGCTGGTGAAGATACAGGTTAGAATTGGTCTCAGTAACCCATGCTAGTCGTCTGATGGGATCTGGTGGTCAGGCTCGCTGACTTGGTTGACACGTGTCTTCATATCCCAATTGTGTTGAATGATGCTCATGCTGTTGATCACTGGATTGTCTGGTCCAGACTATTATTTACATACTGCAGTCATATAGCTGGAATATTGCTGAGTACGACGTAAAACTAAACTCACTCTCTAACTACAAGACACCCACCAGGTCGGGGTAGACTCAGGTCTGATCACGGAACCGTGAGGTAGTGTCAGTGCCCCTTGATCAGCGTGACGTGAGCAAATACTCACCGAGGCGTGTAATAGAGTAAATACGGTACGTTTTATTGTTACAATATTTATCACGTGTGGTCGGTTTACCTGGAGGTCGGTAATTATGTACGTATGGTGGACAGTGTACGTCTGTGACCTGCAACCTTCGTGTACTGGGCATGTTGTGGAGGACTGGGGAGCGTGCTGCAGGGAGCTTGATGGCGGGAGTCGTGGTAGGGTTAGTCGGCTGAGGTAGTGAAATAATGAGAATAATAATAATGAGAATAATAATAATGAGAATATTTATAAGGGCTTGATATCCTGCTCAAAGCGCACAATCAGATCATTATTACCCCGGATAAGCCAAGCTGCCTGTTAGGCGCTGGAAGGTTAATAGTCTCACGACTTATTTCACCGGGTACCCATTTTCTGCTGGGTTAACAGAGGCAAATTTGAACTCACTTGCCTGAGGTGAGACCACATGTGTCACGCATGCTTCGTCGTGGGGCAGGACTGAAGTTCTAGAAACTCTCAGGAATCAAAGTGTTACACACTATCACCCATCCAAGCACTTTCCGCGCTCGACGTTGGTTAACTTCAACTGGTTTGTGGCCTGAGCTGTAGGACCACACAGTGACCTGAGCTGTAGGACCACACAGTGACCTGAACTATAGGACCACACAGTGACCTGAGCTGTAGGACCACACAGTGACCTGAGCTGTAGGACCTCACAGTGACCTGAGCTGTAGGACCTCACAGTGAAGGATGAGAAGCGGGATCAGGAGCTGTCAGTATAACTGTAGATGTACATACCTATAAAGCACGACAACGTCTATACAGATCGTTCAAAGTAAACTGGTCAACTGAAACCAGCTCCGTTTATATATGTGTACAAGCCGTGATGTAATGCAGCTACATCCATTGTTTCCTATAATACTGGACCAGTGCATGTAGCGAGTGTGGTCACGAACATCAATATGCAGTTTCCCATACTGAGTTGTACCATACTGAGTTGTACCATACTGCTCACCCCTCACCCCCACCCTCACCCTCACCCCCCACCCCCAACACACACACACCAACAACAGGAACAACAACAATCACCCAACCACTTGAGGTCGTCACCATACATTTGAACATTACGAAATTACCAGAAAGAGACGTTGATCTGCTCCACCTGATAAAGTGCAAGTGAGAATATAAACGCGCCACAAGTGCAGTTCCGTGGGAGCCATCTGGTATATTCGATAACAATAGCCAGCTTCAGGAAGGATGTCAATGGACTGTCGCCCAATGATACAGAGAGGCCCGTCACATAACGCCTCCTCGCCGTATATATATTGCAGCTACTTTACCATGTGTATCTCTCCTTTATCTGTCCACTTGGTGTTGACGTGCCACACTGGGTTACACTGAGACCAAGAGAAATGTTAGATATATATGTCGAGTTAAAGGTCTATTAGGTTGATATTTGTTGTGGCGGTATTCGCACCCATGTTGATCCTCATTACTAGGTGCGCAGAAGTTCCTGTGAAGTACTGACTTCCGGTATCGGTTATGTTGGACCGGAAAAGATTGTCACCATCTAAATATCGCGACGTCATCACATGGCTGTGTTTGTTTACGATCATTTGTACAGAATGTCTGATAATTAATATCCTTCTCGGGAAAATAATCCTCAAGAAAACTTGCCATAACCAAGAAGATACCCATCAACAGAGTTTACTCGACAGGGATGAGAATGTTTTCAGTGTGGCATACTTTCATTCCACAACCAGTTTCAACACACAGTTTCAACACACAGTTTCAATTTCATCTGAAAACGTTACAGGGACCTGTAAGACGGATTTGATGACGTGGTATATTTGATATCACTGTAGTTTGGCACGTGGACATTTTTGAAACATAACTGAACAATATATTTCAAGTATTTCGCATAGAAATACAAATTTCTCTGTATAACTTAATGCTCTAACTCAATGCAGACAAGACTGAGGTCACTGTAATTTCGTCTCCTCTCCGGCTACAGACATATTTCATCAGCAATCGTACAGTTGGTCAGGAATCCATTCCATTTCGTTAAATATCGTGGAGTCCACCTCGACTTGTCCCCAACCTTGAACACCGCCTCAGTTGTCTGTCCAAAACCCGTCACCTGGATATTGGTTCTGTTCGGTATCAGAAATGCCTAAGGCTGGGACGATACGATACATATCGCGATATTTTACCTGCGATACGATACGTATCACGATCCATACACCTTGAAAGAATGACATGGTATCAAGATTAAAAATAATTTATTTCCAGGTATTTGTGTTTAACAATAACACTATTGTAATAAACAAACAAGTAACTCCATCATACTTGCGTATATTTCTCTAAATAAATACTGTAACATATTTAAGATAATACTGTTTTGAAAAAAAGTTGTGTATCGTTTTGTATCGATACACCAGTCCACGATACGATAGCTGTATCAAACTTAAATGTATCGCGATGCATCGGTGAATCGTCCCAGTCCTAGAAATGTCACTGCAACACTCATGTGATTATTCTTTCCCGTCTAGACTACTTAAACAGCGTCCTGTATGGCATTTCTAAAATAATCTCACAGATTGCAACGATTGCAGAATATAACCGCAAGGCTTGATATTAAGCCTAAGCCAGGAGAACACATCAAACCTGCACTGAAATCACCAACTACTAGTTAAAGGAAGTATACAGTTTGCAATCGTGTCTTGCATACCAATTAATACACTGGATCTATCCTCCATATCTTCACAAACATTTACAACAGTGTATCAACAACCTTCCAGAGCACTTGATGTTCCTATGACCAGGAAAAGACACTATGGAGACAGATCCTTCTCCAAAGCCGGCCCCTGGCTCTGGAACCGTCTTCCTCGACACATTCAGGATACTGTCAACCTCGACCAGTTCATACAAGAACTGAAACCCACTTGTTCAACATAGCCTTCGCCTAAGCGCCTTTGAGCAATATGTTGGAACAGGCGCTATACAAATATTAACTTTATTATTTTAAGTATTCCAGAAACCTTCTATCAGCTGACAGATTCGTCCTTTCTGTGCCGCTGGAGACATTTTGTGCCAGATCCTTCAAAAACATTCAACTGCTGTGCTATAGAACTCTTCTCCTTCACCCCAGAAGCGGTCCTTCCTTTATATCTGGCTAAAGACCCATCTGTTTAACGTTACCGACAATTGTTTAACGTTTTAGTTGTATGCCTGTAGCGCCAGTGGAGTCAGTGACATACACTTGTCATTATTATAATTAACGTTCACTCAACTGTAAATAGTAACTGGGCTCCTACTCCAGCATTTAGAGGGCTGTCATGTCACCCATAATGCAATTGCGGGGATTGATGTAGAAGAGTACATGGCAAACCACACAGTGAGGTGGGCTGTGCAAACCATCATGTGAGAGAGTGCTGGAAAGTGTGGTCAAAAGCTCGTGACATGCATCGTAATTAGACAAGACTGGTAACACGTTGATCCTGCGACGCTATGACGTGCATTCACATACAATGCAGGAGAGGAGCATTTGGCCAACGTGTTGTGCTGACAACGTTCAATGAGAAACATAATCAGAACACGTTGTCTCTTACAACAAAATATTTGTCTTCAGAAACAGTGTATTCAGATAAACATATTCAGGCATAATTAGCCCATGCAATGTTTCAGGTAGCTTAAACATGAGAAATGATAAACAATATACACACATATTGCAATACCACGTATTTTCACTCATTAAGAGTCACTGTATTTTTTCAGTGAGACAGATCTGTGTCCAAATACTTCAATAATACAGGGTTCTAAAACACCTTTGGGTAATATAAAGGAATTGTAACATAAAGGAATTACAAGTGACGTTTGATTGGATAACAAAAACTGTGTTTTTCTCGTGTATGTTCGGACTACTGACAGACAAGCGATCGGACAATAACTGTAAGGATCCGACCTTGTGTACAGTCGGGGCTGAGTGTTAGTGTCCTCGGGCTGGATGTACAGGGTTATTGGATGACTCCAGTCATTCCACAATCTGAACGATTATGTGAGATAATTATCGAAGATCTGTGTCATTTAACTATCTGTGTGCATCCTTCACAATCATTGGCATAGAATACATTTCAAGGATTTAAAATCTCTTGTGTTATATATTTCAAATAAGCCTTGATGAGCAGAAATGTACTGTTATGAAATATACTAACGGAAAAAAGTAACTGTGCATAACATAGAATTGCATAAATAAAAGTTATTTGAAAAGTTATATAAATAACCCTAAATAAACATGTAGCCAATCACTTTGCATGAAATGGAATGTCACGTACTGGGCGTAGCACGTGCGCTTTGTGCACCTTTTGCATGCTTTTTGACACCTGAAGTTCACACACCTGATGTTTAAAATTGAAGAACGGTTGATAATTCTCTTGTCATTGAATGTTGTGGAAAACAAGTGACTGAAAACCCAAAATTCATGCGACGGCTTATAGAAAATCAGCGTCTCCGCGCCGTGGGTCTGCCAGAGACTGGAATGACCAAAAATGAAGTGGCCAGACATTTTAGAAAATGATTGCAGACTGCCAGTTTGACTGCTCGGACCATTCCTGGCTTACGTCCAATCAGTTTCAGGATCGTACGGAAGGGAGCACAACATCCTGCCCCGACGGCCTGCAAAATGTGCTATATTTCCCTAACGTCACCGACAGGCACGTCTTGCCTGGTGCAAACAGCACCTATGGAACAGAAGACAATATTGGGATGGTGTTTTGTTCACTGAAGAGTCGAGGTTTCATCTGGAAAGCTCAGATGACAGGAAAAGGGTGTACAGACGGCGAACTGAACGCTGTGCTGACGCTGTTTGTGACATCTCATGGTCTGACACAAACAATCTGACCGGTCTGCAACACAGGGATGAGATCACTGGGCCTTATATGCAGCTGTCCATTTAAGTGAGTGAGTGAGTTTAGTGTTACGCCGCGTTTTAGCAATATTCCACCAATATCGCCGCGGGGGACACCAGAAATGGGCTTCACACATTGTGCCCATGTGGGTAATCGAACCCAGGTCTTCGGCTTGACGGGCGAACGTCTTAACCACTAGGCTAACTTTCCCCTATCGAGCGCGCTTAGGATGAAATGGAGCGACGTTTACGTAAAGCTGAATTGGGTCAAGCGTTGGTTCAGACATGGAACATCATTCCCTAAGCTTTCTTCAATTGCTTAGTGTCGTCTGAGTGTCGTCGTTGTCATACCTGCATCAACGTCAATGGCGGACACACACGATACTGTATTTGTGAACTGACTTTTGACACCACATCTCCTCAAGAGCGTGTCACAATGCCTAGTGTCAAATCATACAGATTTCGGTTAAAGAGGGATTTAGGAAAACGCCACAATTCATGTTATTATTATTTTTAAAAATGGCATAACATCCAATAATGCAAAGCTATGTTATTATAGTGGTGTCAATCTTGTAAAATTGACCTGTGCTGCGTGTATTTGGGTCACTGGAATCAACATTAACCGTGATTTATGCCTGGTGTATGCCATGTATATTTGGCAGTGTAGCTTATCGTTAGACAACGTTGTCATCGTATTGCATTGTTTCTGTTAGGATCCCTTATTCCTCTTTAGGGGCGGTGGGGTAGCCTAGTGGTTAAAGCCTTCGCTCGTCACGC